>VXBL01004717.1:1130522-1176313 GCA_013400195.1 Aramus guarauna | reverse complement strand
AAAAAAAAAAAAGGAGAAAACAGTGTCATGCCTCTCCAAATCCATGTTGCATCTGTGTTGCTCCCCTCTCCTGAATAGTGTTAACAGTTTTTGTTCCCCCATCTCAGAAGGGATGTGGTGAAAGTTGATGAGCTACAGAGAAGGGCATCAATGATGATCAACAGTGTGAAAGAGCTTTTCTGAAAGAGTGGGTATCCTGGAAAAGAAGGGACTGAAGAGGATGTGGGGATGTTCTTTAAAATCATTAGTGTCATGAAGAAAGTAAATTGGTAACAATACAGGTAAGATAAACGTGACTCAAATAAAACAGTTGGGAGGCAGCTTCAAAACAAAAGGAGGTGTTTGTTCTGCAATACATAAATTGTGTTGCTCATGACCACTTCGTGTGTGTCAGGAGTTTATGGGGGTTCACGAGTGAATAGGCAGTCTGTGGGAGAGAAACTTGCTGTGCAGCTTGGCAGTCAGAACGGTTCAATATCAAATTTTGGGCACTGACTGCCCACAAAGAATTATTGCAGATGTTGATCAAGAATTAGTTCTGAAAACTGCAACTAGAAACCTTCTCCACTGAGAAGCGTAAGCTATGGTCTGTTTGTAGATAAGAGAGAGAAGCAAGACTGTGTATTGCCCTTTGTTAACGTGAATCTTGTGGCATAAGATTTTATGAAACTTGCAGCAAAAAATGTTTTTATGGTAATCCTGTTTAATCTGTGCTTGTAACCTTTAGATTTGTTAACCTGACAAAAGTTACAGTCAGGTTAAGTGCATCCTGTATGCATTTAACATTGCATAGGAGTGGTACCCCAGCAAAATTCCTCTGATTTTTGCAGTATTAGAACCTCAGCTTGTATCTTGCAGATCTTACATTGAAAGTCACAGTTCATTGTAAATAGAGAGGTAAAACTAATCATGTGCTACTCTTTTTGCGGCACTCACTTTAGTCTCTGTGACTCCTTCATAAAGATTGCCCTTTTGAAACTCAGTTCTTCAAAGGCCTACAATTATTGTGATACTGAGGACATAAACCATAAGGTAGTGTTTACAGAAGTTTTATTATAGCTTATGCTGCTGTAAACTATGATTAATGTAAAATATTTTCTGGTTTGTCCTTCGAGATAACAAGTGCAAAAGCAAAACAAAAAATAAGCAAAAAATATTCTGGGTACATTGAATGAGAGGAACAGATTTATTAAGTTGCATATTCCTCATGTGTGAATAACGTTATGGAAAGAATCATTTAGTGTTATTAAATAATTTCTCTTTTTTTTCCAGAAGTTTTGTTGGAACTGTATGAAGGTTCTTCCTTGTATTGACTATGTGTGAACTCCTGTGTTAAGTTTAAAATACATTAAAATAGCCAGAAAGAAAAACTGGAATCATCAACTAACAGTTTTTAACAGTTAGTGGAAGGGAATGCATGTTAACAGTCAAGAGTATATATCTACATATATATTTAAATTTAAAATTAGATGTTTTGTATATAGCATAAATAATACATTGTACGGCACACATTTCTTATTGTTAGACTGTAAAACGGTTTTAAATATTGCTCTTCCAGTTAGTGCCAGATATGTTTTCAATTTCTGGGGGGCTGATGAAAAATTACTGGTTTTTTGAACGAGCTAGGGAGAAAAGAAAGAAGTGGTAAGCAGTAATGTTTGTTTTCTTGATGTGTAATTTACTGCAAGCCTGGCTTTGTGCGTATCGGAAATTTTCTGACCCCTTTGCTTGGGGGCTGATGGCAACAAATGTACAAGGCGGATGTTTTATCTTGTTGCAGCTTGGACACAGGCATCCAGGAGCAAATCTGCCTGCATGTGGCATGTTGTTTCACCCAAGGTACAGAACTAAATTCTAACTTTAAATGATTTTAACATTCAATTGTTGCTATACAGGTTGCTAGCTTTCAAGATGAGCTTGGAAGTAATAATTTCCGTATTCTTGTCTCTTAAAAAGTAGAGCAAATTACAGTTTGGTAGTTTTTCAGCTGACCTTTAGAGGTTTGGTTCATAGCCCCCAGCATATCTGATGTTAAGAATGGAGTTAAGCTGTGGCAAAAGCAAAAATATTTACATTTGTCCTTTAGTTTGAACTGCATATGACAGTGGATGTTGTGTAACCATTTCC
This sequence comes from Aramus guarauna, assembly GCA_013400195.1. NCBI lineage: Eukaryota > Metazoa > Chordata > Aves > Gruiformes > Aramidae > Aramus > Aramus guarauna. The sequence continues at coordinate 1,174,186 of VXBL01004717.1, read as the reverse complement.
CTTTTGCTGTAAAATTATTTTAAGTACTTTTTAATTTAAAGACTTACATGCTTAACATCAGTGTAGCACAAAAGAAGGAAGTATTGCTTACGGTTTGTTTTAAGAAAGTCTGAAAGTGTGGTAAAGCTCTGCTTTTTGATGTGTACGGAGGGAGATATGTGACTTTAGGAGCTTGATGAGTGCACAGAAGACAAAGTCTGTACTGTAATATTCCTAATGGTATCAGGCATTCCTTGACAGCATTACTGGCAAAGCTCTTACAGCTTCATATAAGCAAGATAGTGCCTTATGTAGCAGTAAGTTCAGGTCTATATGTGCATTTCCTGCCTCTATGTAATATGTATTTGGTGTATGATGTGGGCTTTTGTGCATTTGGTGTAATGGCTGCTCTTTTAAAGTGTTTCATTAAATCGTGTAAATGTGCTTTATATAGAATTATAGAACCATAGAATGGTTTGGGTTGGAAGGGACCTCAAAGACCATCTAGGTCCAACCCCCCTGCCGTGGGCAGGGACACCCTCCACTTGACCAGGTTGCCCAAAGCCCCATCCAACCTGGCCTTAAACACTGCCAGGGATGGGGCATCCACAGCTTCTCTGGGCAACCTGTTCCAGTGCCTCCCCACCCTCACAGTAAAGAATTTCTTCCTAATATGTAATGTAAATCTCCCCTCCTTCAGCTTAAGACCATTCCCCCTTGTCCTATCGCTACATGCCCTCGTAACCAGTCCCTCTCCAGCTTTCTTGTAGGCCCCCTTCAGGTACTGGAAGGCTGCAATAACATCTCTGAGAACCTTCTCTTCTCCAGGCTGAACCACCCCAACTCTCTCATCCTGTCTTCATAGCAGAGGTGCTCCAGCCCTCTGATCATCTTTGTGGCCCTCATCTGGACTTGCTCCAACAGGACCATGTTTTTATATTTTCCTCATATTTTCCATGTCCATATGCAACTGGGAGATGAATCCAGTGGAAAATACTAAACTACTGAATTTAACTGGATGTGGCATATACATTTGTAAATCAAACTCAAACACCCTCTACCCCCAAACACATTCCAAGATTGTGACAGCATCTTATAAAGTTTATCTAAAATAAAAATAATTCCACGGTAGGAAAAAAAAAGGCAGGATAGGAGACAAATGTTTTTAAATTACTGAAAACTTTCCTGCAGGATCTGTAATCCCAACAGTGTTACATGAAAAAGATGAAAGCAAAACTTGAGGATAAAATTGAAACCAAATATAAACAAAAGTGAAACCAACTCCATTGGTTTTCATTTCCCAGTTGGCAAAAATGAAAAAATAAACACAGAGCAAAGAAGCATGAGGGCTGAACTTGAAAAAATATTTAAATTTTATTACATATTTAATCTGTTGGTAAATTTTTCTTCTGCATGACAGTACTCCTTTAGCAGACTACACAGTAGGTAGTAGGGGTTGCTGTCCCTGGTTTATCCGGGTACTACTTTTCCCATCCAGTGTTCTGGGTGATGGCCCCACAGTACAGGAAGTGGCGTTTTGAAATGTTGTAGCAAATGCATACAGAATGTACAGCGGAGGTGATGACATCCAGTATGATGAAAGTGAGTCATTCATCTGGTAGGTGCGCTTGAAAGTTATTCATGTTGAGATATAAATTGCTAATAGAATCAGGTATAAAATACGTGGTGGGCTTTTTTTTGCTATCCCCACCTTTGGGGTTGTCCACTTAGATCTAGGTCAGATCAATGGTAACCAAAAGATGTTGTCTGATGTCAGCTTTGCTGATGAGATGAAATGACTGCACATGGTTTCACTCCATTTCCACAGATCAGTCAGCAGCTAGAAGGTCCTTTTTGACCTTGAGAACTAGCTGGTAAATTAGTCAAAAGATAGCCAAAGACTGTGGGGCTGTGGAATCTCGAATGAACATCCTTCTCATATGTAGAGACACATGCTCCTAGGCTGTATTGACCAAAAAGTTGGGGTTGGTTGGGTGTTGAGGAGAAGCTTGGACAATCGCTGCTCTGATAAAGCTGTACCAGGGTGAAATGAAAGACGCTAATTCCAGAGGTCCAATTCTCACACTTTGCAACCATTCCATTTGAGCATATCAGAACTAAATTCTTTGGATGCCAAAACTGTTCTGGAGATTTGAGATTGATGAGGGAAGCTGATGAAGACTCGCTTTGTTTAGTTTAATAATATTTATCCAGCTTAGATGAGAAATGAAGATGAGTTCAGTGGTCTCACTTTAGCTCAGTAGTATTTTAGGAAACTTCCAAGATAGAAATAGCTGCTGCAGATCAGAAATTGAGGCTGTCTCGTTGCTGTTGGCCTGTGGTCAACACAAAAAACTTTAAATTAAGAGCACATTTTGTAACCAATCCTATTAACTTTTCATATCTCAGCAGGAAAATGAGTTAAGAAGTTCCTGTGTGTCCTGTGTGCAGTGGAAAGAGTAGCATTTTTATAAAAAGGAGAATTACATCATAGCATTTCAATAAGTGTCAGTATTAAGTATTTAATACTTAGCCCTCTTTAAGTGCAAGCCTTTAAAGTGTATGCACAAAAGAAAGATATTTCTCTGTTAAATTCTCCAGTGAATATCTGTAATAACTAATTTAATTTTTGTGCTCAACACATCTGCTTCTTTCATGGTGCTATTTTTGTAACTGTAAATAAGTGCATGTGACAGACATGTTTGCAGCTTGCAGTGTGGATGATTCAGAGGATCCCAGCCCCCAGGTCTGTGCCTGCCATGGTCTGTCTGTAAAGCAAAGCAAGCGGGAGAGTGTTTGTTACAAATCTGAAATAGCACATGCTTTTCTTTAATATGTTCTTCTGCAGGTAAAGGAGAAACTGCTTTCTTGAAAGGGGTGGTTTTGGTGCTTGCTGTGGGGTTAAGCAAATGTAATTTATGTCTTTTGCTCTCGGTTCTGGGTGCTGCGCTAGCGATTAGAAGTTCAGGTAGCAAAAGTGTAGGTGTGGGTTAGCTATTAACTTCAGTGGCAGAAACTGCCCTTGCCCAGACAATAAAACGAAAGCTTTAAGCAAATATTAAATCGCACTTTAGTGTAGTGTGCAAATAGTTTTTGCTGTGTGTTGCAGAACAGTATGTTATACAAACAGAGGTAGCTGTGAGAAACCAGCCCAATCCGAGCAAGGTGGATTACATCAGGTGCAGGTCATGGCCAGTGAATGTGGAAACTCTTCCTTGAACACATTTCTCAGTGTTAACTATCTGGAATAATTTTTCTGCCTCTCTGAGTGCCTCTAAAATGTCACTGTCTTCTCTGCAATCCTGCCTGAGCATCACAAGCTACCAGCGTGGGAACACTGAGATTAAGGACTTTTGTTTTATGATGGCTGCTTTTCTTATGTATGGCACCCTATAAAGCACTGACCCTGTACTTAGGCAGAAGAATGTTAGACAGGACAGGGAGATGAAGTCTGCCCAGGCTTTAAAAAAGTATTTTTACAATTTAAGATCCTGATCTTGCGGATACTTGCATGTGTGATTTTTCTACTGCTTTTAGAGGGACACATGTAGAAAACACGTTGTGCTTGTTAAAAGTTTTAGGGATGTCTCCTGTGAACAGTCACAGAGCACATAAGAGTTCATTGGTCTAACAGAGCCATGGAGAGACTTTAAAAAATGTTGTTGAGTTGCATCAGTATGATAAAAGAAGTGATTGTTGATAATTGTTCAAGCCTTAATAGCCTTCGAGTTCTCACCAGGCTGGAAAATTCTTTATGAATCAGGTGTCAAATGCTGAGTTTTCCTGACAGCTTTCAAGAACACACAGGGGTTGGCTCCCATGGATACCAGCTGACACAGCTCAACAGCAGCAGCTATTACGTGTGGGTATTCAGGAGTGGAGTCGTGTGTGAGCACTTAATTCCAGAATCAAATTGATTTATTGGGGGATAACTGCTCCCCAACGCAAGGAATAAATTATTCCCTGACAACCGTGCTAGCAATTTTCTTGTAAACAAGTCCTTCCCAAACTTGTCTGAGCGAAGTACAGCTCTACTACTGAAAAGTCAACCACCATCTCTCTTCTAGGCAGCTTTTGGGGGAAAAATACTTAGACATCGCAGATACTGAAGAAAAGTCTTGAGCAATCGTCAGACTTAAAGCTTAAATTTTACCTGATTTATTTCCTTTTTATGTCTGCATTTGAGACTCCTGGAGGAGGTAGCAGGGGAGTTTTGTCTAATCCCATGCTGTTGACTATTGCTCGCATTGTCACCCTGATACCACCAGAATCTGGCATCTCCGTCTTCTCCCCGGGCAAGACCTGGGAAACAAATGAAAGAAACCCCCAGGAAACAAAGTATTCCTTTAAAGTCAAAAGTAAAGCAATCATTTTGTATTGTCACCAGACTTGCAGACATTCATGTGTGTGCAGATGATTGTCGTGGTAGGGATGCAGAGATAATCTTTAACAATCTATTTGTTAGAAGCCTGGGCCAAGTTCCCAGCTGATGTAAGTCGCTGCCATGGCAGAGAAGTGAATGGGCTCAACCACAGTCATGGTGTTGTTCAAGTGTCATGGTAATGTTCAGCATAGGAGCCAGTGCAAGGGAAATTTTATTGTAGGTATTGATAGGTTGAAGTGTTGTTTCATTATGGCTAAGTTCAGAAGCAAAAAAACAGCCTTCTGGTTCTAGTTGTATTAAAATAAGATGGCTTTTCTTCAGTGCACTTCTAGTCCGCACATCTGAGGGCTACCTTTAATGGTGCCTGAGATCACTGCAAAATAACAACTCACGTCTTTGCTGCTGAGGGAGAGTAAGTTTTGCATGGAAACCAAAGGAAAGAGTCTGTTTTGATGTGTAATGTCTGAATCCCAGCCAGGGCATGTTAACACCCTTTGGGTGGAACAGAAATGCTATAGGGCTGATGAAACACACTCTGTATACAGTATGAGTTCCCATTGTACATTTTCCTGGGCATGTTTGTCATAGGATCGTTTAGGTTGGAAAAGACCTTTAAGATCATCAAATCCAAGGGTTACCCTAGCACTGCCAAGTCCACCACTAAATGCTGATCTCAATACACGTTTGAGGTATTTGCTGCTTTTGTTTTGTTTGGTTGGGTTTTTTTGTTTGTTTTCAGGGGATGTGGATTGATTGGGGTGGTTTTTGCCCTCTGTCCCTTGAGGACACAAGGGCTTTTCTTCCTTCTGCCTTTGTGTTTCTTTCACAGGAGGGGAGGGCATGCTGAATGGTTCCCTCCTCCTCCATCTACTGTGTACCTCTCTACAGCCTGAGGTGTGCACAACCTGGCCCCTACCAAGCAGGGGCGCGGGAAGTTGTGTAGCTGTTGCTAGCTTGAATCCCTTGCACAGCAGCCTGGGTTCCCAGGTGTTTCACTGGCCCACAGAGCTTTCCCCCTACCAGCCATGGTCCTGTTGTAGCCCTGCCACTGTTGGTCTGGGAACCTAGGGAAGCACGTGAAGTATTGCTCCTTGGTTGCCTGAACAGGTTCTTCCTAATGGCCAGGCCAGTCTGTCCAGGACCTGTGCCCTTCCACCCTACCTGCTCTCCAACTCTTGACTTTCCAGCCTGTCTTGATGTAGTTTCCTCCTTCCTGCAGACACCTGAGCAAATAAGACACCACCTTTCCTGCCTGCAGTGAATTATTTTTCATGGTGATGGACAGGAAGAGGATATAGGATGTTCACGGCATCTTTGCTGCCGCCAAAGTGTTAGGAAAGAGCAGGAAAAATACTGCCATTGCCACAGTGTAGATCAAGAGTTATAGCCAACACAGGAGCTGGGTCTGTTTTCCCCATCCCTTCCTTTTCAACAGGGCATCACTCACAGTATTCTTAGGGAACAAGAAAGGCACCATTACATGCAATTAAAAGACCAGAGAGAGTAGGTTTTGCTGTCTAACTATCCATGAATCCAGGAAGTCTCTTACAGGGTTTTATGTGTTTTCTTACTTCGTATCTGTTTTCAATGCCAAGAGCTTCAGGATTTTATTTTGAACCTTTCACCTTTCCACCTCCGAGAACACCAATGCCCACTTTTCCTTGTTTACTAATCCTACTTTAATTACATGTTTTGCTTTTGGTTCCAAAAAAGATATGGATATTTGCATAGTTTGGGGTTATTGTAAAGAAGGCATGTTAATTCTGCTTCCGCAGCATCAGTGGTGAGATTCTCCTCCTCCTCCTCCTGGCGGGACGGAAATGCACTGGACAGATACCTGCTTCCCTGCAGGCAGGGGGATTTCAGGTGTCTGAAATTGGAGCAGCTGAGTAAAGTGCACTTTGGTTGTCTGTGTTTCAGTGTCAGTCTCACATTTCTGAAGTATTTCTGAGCAGATGAGGCTAGCAGGTTTTCTTACCCAGGAAAAGTCTATATCCCTCTGACAAGCCTGACTTCCAAGCAGGTCTTTGCTCAGAGTACATAAAGTTAAAGATACACTTACATTTGAAAGGGGCATCCACAGTGAAATAGTTGAAAAAGGTGGCCCTATACGCAAAATCCTCAGAGTCTGAGCTGTGACCAAGGGAGAGAATTTTGCTCCAAGTACTGTTCCTTAAAATAATACCATGTTTCCTTGTATCCTGGAACTGTCTTGGCACAGGGACAAATACAGAACCCAGTTCTCTGAATCCTAAAATTAGCATATGGTCTCATTTCAGGCTGTTTGGTCACACAGGATGATCGATGCTTTTCTGAACTGCTTTTCTGTTTGCATCAGCAAACAAAGGGAATACTTTAAAAGTTTAGCAGCAAAGCATGAGTACAAGACAACTTTTTTTAAAAAAAAAAAAAAAAAAGTTCCGTATTTGAAGAGAAAAGAGAAATAGACACCATGCAATATTCTGCACAAGTCCTCTGCAGAACAGGTGTTTATTCACAGCTCTGGAGGAAGGCTGTGACCTACTTCACAAATGCATCTCAAAGTATCTTATCCCACCTTACCTTCTCACAACCATTAACAGTTCCGTGTACTGGCAAATCTTTTAATAAGGTACTTTGCCATGGGGAAAGAATTGCTTTTTCAGATTTTTTTTTTTTTTTAACTTCCACAGAAATATATTTTAAAAAGAAAAATCTGTAGGCATAGAGTGTAGCTTGTGTTTTTGGGGTAACCTTTGTGCCTTTTCAGTTATCCCGACGCTGTCAGAGGGAGCGAAACTGAAGGGAAGAGGACATCTCGTACTGCTCAGATTTAATGCCTGCCATGCCATTGCTTTCACTTTCTGTCTACAGCTGCTGTAATTGTAGTGCAGAGCTCTTCATTCTCAAAGGTTACACTTTCTGTATGGCAGGAGTGTTATCTCCATCAGGGAAAAAGCAAAAGTCAGACTTACTAGGATGTTTTAGCAGAGAACTAAAGCTCTTTATTGAACATTATGGAGTGAAAATATTTATATGCGTGTATGGATTGCATCACATCTTTTCTAATGCCTCTTCAAAGATGAATAGCTCTTGAAAATAATATTTTTCTAATACCTCTTTAAGAATAAATGGGTGCTATGAGCTTCCTTCTGAAGAGTCTTGCATAAAGAATCCTAGAAAAATACATCTTGCGTAGTAGCATAGAGCTGAAATTCAGTACGATTTATTGAGTCTCAAGGATGCTGTGGTGACAGCTACCTGCTCAAACGCCCTTCGTGTGACTACTCCTAAAATGTTGTTGTACCCATGCTTCCCTCTCTGACACCCTTGTGACTCTTCTTTCAGCTGTGTCTATCTTAAGAAGTTGGCTTGCATGCTTCACACCAGTCTGCTGGTGTGATTTCCTCGTGGAAAGCTCATTTTCAAGTGCACCATGCAGTAGCAGGAGCAGTGTTATTGACTGGCCTCTTCCTGGTCTCCATGTTCCTAACTGGGTTATGCTGGCCTGACTTCAGCAGATCCCGTGCTGTCTACCCTCCGCAGCACTCTTCCTCCGAGTCACGTCTGCAGGATTAGGACTGTTTATAGCTTGTCGGGGGGTAGCCTCCATCATGTTTTTGCAGTATCTAGTTGCAAAAAAAAAAAAAGGCTGAACTGACTGCAGGACTAGCACGAATAGTACAGTAAATAAACCTTCAGAAAAGGTCAAAATAATCCCTTCATAAACAGTGGCGTCAGTGCATCGGTGGGCCATGCTTCTTGTGCAGGGCTTGGCTCCTCACAGGCTCTCAGTAGCCTCCCCTTCCAGGCAAATGCTGTTGAGTTGGGATTAGTGTCTCACACTTGGCACCTGCTTGGGATAATCTTATTGGTGCCTTAATGCCTGTCAATACATTTAAGCTCCCACCACTGAAAAGGTAACCACCCCTGACCACAGTTCCCTTTAAGAAAGAGGTGGGTGATAAAAATGGAGCAAAAAAGGGAAATTACATTCACAGAGTGCCAGCCTTAATACATTTGTAGGAGGTATGGTCAAAAATTGTGGCTCTTGAAGGTTGGCTGTCTTGCTGAGAATGGCAAGCATTCATAAAATGAGTTCCTAGCAGGTAGCCCTGCTTCGATGTCTAAATGAGCTCCCCTTTCCTTGTAGGGTGGAAAACTGCTTTCTTGAGTCTCCTCTGCATTAGCAGTTGACTGTGTTTCTTGGCGATTATTCTTCCTTTCCCCCACCATGGGACAGTGCTAAACCAGAAGAAAAAACAGTTATTTTCAATGTAATACCAGAAAGTTTGACTCCAACATGGCTTTCTGGGAGTGTTAAGCATTTTCCCGTGTTCTCTCCAGAGAGATGTTTGGGTTCAGCAGAGTGCAAGTTTGAAGCTGTGGTTTAAAAGCAAAGGGGCTTCATTAGTGATTTTGGATTAAGTGGTTCCTCCCTGTCCTCCCCAGCTGCTCATTCCTGCTCCCATGCCCAAGGGCCCTCCCCTCTTGGTTGTGCTGTCACACATATCTTTGAGCATGATGGCAGCCATTATCCGGATTCAAACAGACCAAAAAAGCCTTATGGAAAGAGGTGTTGCTTGTAAGCCTGCTAAGTTCCCTGGTCTTGTTAACAAAGCAGCCTATGCAAAGAGTAGCATTAGCATGTGACAAAATTGGGATGGGACCAAAGACTGGGGTGAAGGAGGGAGAGGTGCTCCTTTGCTGCTGGTGGAGCTGGAGCTGTTCCTTCCCTCTCGCAGCCCCAGCTGGCTCCGCTCCTCTCCCCTGCCAGCCCAGCCATCCCTAGCCATGGTCTCTCCGAGGCGGAGAAAGATGGTGCCAAGTGACCCAAGGCAGGCATTAAGCCATTTTTCTCCCATTTTTCAGACTATAAATGTTGATGTTTCGTTCTCCTTACAAGGATCAACTGTTTCTGCTTTTTCCTTTCTGCTGGGTATACTGGAGAGAGGCTGGAGCAAAGGAACTTGGCATGCCTGCTGTTTTGTATAGCTCACCTTAGTTTCTGGCTTTGTAGGTTTGCTTTATAATTAATGTATTCTGATGGAGTGTGAAGCTGGCTTGGTGATGGCTGCTGAAACTTTACATGCCTTTGCTGCCTGTTTTTGAGAATTTCAAAGGTCTTTACAAAGTTGAATGATTCCTAATGACAGAAGGTGATTGTCCCGATACTCACTGATGGATGGACTTCAGGTTCTCCCATCTGGAGCCATCAAAATAAGACTCCCAAGTGCACCCATTAGCCCCACTTATGGACAGACAGAGGCTACTTTTAAGGCACTGCAAAAGTTGATGTTTCTTTCTGTACAAATAAATCATGGGTTTGACAGCTCTGTAGGGGAGATGTGGCAACCTTCATTTCCCACAGGGAATTACTCAGTATAGTTGACTTGGTATTTTCATCACAAGGATATTGTTGACATGCAACTGCCAAAAACCCACTGCATTTTGGCACTGTTGTGGTCAGTGCTGTCCTGAGGCAGACAGGTCTGGAGGTGTCTTCTGAAGACGTTAGGCTTTATTTTCTTCAGCACATGGTCTTAGAGGAGCACGGGGTGAGTTCTGATGAGTAGAAGCATTCTGTGCTTGCCCCCTTGTGAGAGATGTTCCCCCAGAAGATGCCCACCGTTCCCTCCGACTGAACATCATTGCAGGTTATTTTTAGCTGGGTTTGGTTTTACTTTCAGTTAAACAGATCTTGAGAGCCACTCCTCCGTTCTCACAAGCCAAACCTCTTTTCTGATTACCTTGGATTAATTTGCCTTGGTGTGGGTGATGGATGTGAAGGTGTGTGCTGACAGCTGCAGTTGCTAATCCCAGAGGAGTCCCAGGGTGCCAAAAGGGAGATCAGCACTGCAGCATCTGTGGGGGAGCAGCTGGGGAAGCCCCTGGGGACCCGGTAGGGAAGAGACAACTGGCTCAACAGTGTCATTTTGGGCAAGATCGGCTTCCTTGTGGTAGCGATGTTGGCAGTTTTCTTGTCTCCTGATGAAACGTGTTGGTTTTGCACAAAGGCAGCTTCTGTTTCTTTTGTGTTGCCTGTCCCAAGTGGGATTTGTTGCTGCTGCCTTCAAGATGACTTTTCTGCCTTCTGTCTAATTTGTTCATTCAGATGGGCTTGAAATTTGCCTTAGGGGCTCATTACCCGGAAGATGAGTCCTGCTGCTAAATGGGAGCACTCATATATTGAATGCTGAAGATGATGCACAGTGTTTCCAGGAATTGTCTCAAAGTGCATGCATACTTAAAGATATCTTGCAAAGAAGTGCATCTAAGATGATCGTTGCTTCTACTTGTTTCTTCCTTGACAGACGAATCGAAATTTGCTTGCGTTTTTAGTACATTGCCATTTGCATTTTTCAGCTTTGACACAACATGTAGTAGGTGAAGATGGTACAGATCTGTACACACTCTGCAACCTGGATCCCCTCTTTGTGCAAGAGAGAAGCTGTTTTCTGGGCGAGGGCAATGTGGGTGCAGCTTTTTCAGCCCCTGGGATGGTGGCAAGCAGCCGGCCATGTGGCTGCAGCCCTCTCCGCTTGGCACCAGCTATTCCTATCCGGGTTGCAGAGTGTGTACGGGAGATCTGTACCGGCTTCATTTTCTGAGCTCTTTTAGAAATTTGTAGTCACTGGAAGAGACCGTGGCTGAAACACGAGTGACCAGCTCCACACAGTAGTAAATACAATGCCAGTGTGTTTGCTAAGAGATTAGTGTGAGCATGGCTGCTGGTAAATTCTCTGAACACATCAAAGAGCCTTATTGTTGCACTCAGGTTTTAATTCCTTATTAATTTCAGGAAATACATGTCCTCAGAGCAATGAGAGGAAACTTTGAACGTTTTTCTTCCTCTTGTGCTGGGTGTGGGCTTGGTACTGCCTAATTGTTAGTCTGTCTGATGCCTGTACTCCCATAGGAAGCAAGAACAAACCCATTTACATTTGTGTCATTGCTGTGTGCTTTCAAATACGTGGCCTACTCATTTTTTTCTTTCTCTTTTTTATTTTTTTTTAAGATCAAAGGTGACAAGAATAGCGGAGCAGAGAAGTTAAGAATGATGCAGAGAACACAGATGTGAAGAACAAAGGAGAGAGGAAGGAGCTGAGCCCAGTGCACAGGGGGAGAGGAGAAGGAGAAGAAGAAACCTAAATGCAAGTACTTGAACATGGAAATGATGGGTTGCAGGCTGCTTAACAGGAGTATAATGCAGTGCTTTAGTTGGCATCTAGTGCCGGTCAGAGTGGTGCCCGAGATAGGTTAATGTTTTTGAATTTTTCTGCCTTGAGTTCAAGACTTTGGACTCTTATGTCAATAATTTACAGCTCTAAACAGGGAAGCGGCATCAGACTCACGTGTGTGCATGTGTGTGTGACAGAGTGAGAGGAAGAAAAAAAGAAGTTGGTTTGAGTCTTAACTGAATAATACAGTGTGGCATGGTGCAGCTGAGGGGGCTGTAAAGCACTCACTTCCCAGCTAAGCAGTATCGAAATGTAAAATAGCAGCTGAAAAAAAATGAGTGGCTGGGATGATAAGAAAAAGCTGGAGGGAGGAGGTCAACCTACTCAGAACCAAAGTGGTCTGATAAATTGCTGTGATGTAAAATGTATTTTTTATAATTTTAGTCAAGCTTATGGAACAGAAACAGCCATTTGAAAGCACTCTCGTTAGGAAGTGGATCGTTTTAGCTAGTACAGTGATGCCTCCTGCATGTGAATTTTTTTGGTTACGTTTTTTTTTCTTGGCAAAAAAAGGTCTTGTGCAAATGCAGCTACGTAGGCCGAAAACTGGTCTCTTCAGGAGTGTAATTGTTTTTCTTTGTGGCCTCTTGATATCCTGCCTGTATCAGCAGACAAACTTTTACCAATATGATGTGTCTTCTTCCTAATCCAGGTGTACCAGAAGAGGGTTTCTGCTACAGAGAAGGCTTTATCATCTCAGTTGCTCTTAGGGCAGGCTCCTACACAGATCCAAAGTCACTATTATATTTATAATTGTTTGATGCCTGCAAAGCTTTAACAAGACCGTACTGTGCAGAGGTGGGGGAGCTGCCTGGGAGTTGTGCCTGGAAAACAAGTAACCTTGTCCCTTGTTCCCTGCAGCTCCTTCCTGGGCTGGTGACAATGCCTGTCGAAAGGATGCGGATGCGCCCCTGGCTGGAAGAGCAAATCAACTCTAACACGATACCAGGGCTGAAATGGCTAAATAAGGTAAGGGGGGTGCATGCACGCGTGTGTATGAGGGCTGAAGAGGGACTTTATAGCAGTGCCTGAGGTTTGGGTAGGTAAATCAGCTCATTCCTGGTTTTCAAAGGAGTGACATGGGGAGGAAGGGCAAAGCTGAATGCTTCCTGCTGAACCTGTTCCTCTGGCCTCACCTGCCAGTTCTGAGGCGCCCTGCTTTGGCCTGGTGGATTTGTGGCTCCTTTGAAAGCATTTCCCAACTCTTTGTTGTTCGACCGAGCATTTCTGGAGACTCCGCTAGGTTGTGGTTTTTGTTTTTTTTTTAAGCTGGGAACAGATTGCTCACCAAATAGCGTCAGAGGGATGTGAACAAAATGCTCTCCTGAGGTGGAAGGCTATATTCTGTGTTAGATTCTGGATTGAAGCAATGATCTCCTCTTTCACACTTGTGTGACTTCTCTGATACTTGTCAGCCTGGGAGAAAACGGAGTAACTTTTCCTGTGCCAGACCCAAACCTAATATTCCTTGTCCTGAGCTCTTACCGAGAGCTCTAGACACTTTGAGAGGACAAATGTGGGCTCCAAAATGTCAGCACTCAATTTGAATTTTGTTTAATTGGCTCAATAAAACCGAGGAGTGTATTTGAGACTTTGAACAGTAATAAACCCCAGAAGTATTGCATGCATTCTGCAGTATGCAGAAGAGTAATTCACCACAGTGAAAAGCATGAAGCAGTTTTGGCTGCAAAGGCTACTTTATTCACAGAATGGGTGGAAATGCACAAAATCAGGTGCAGAAACATGGGAGCTTCCACTCTGATTGAGACACTAATCGAGTTAGTCTGGTATCCTCCCTGTAGTAGTAGTAGTAGTAGTTGTCATGCTCAGGTGTTCATTTTTAGAGCTGAAGAATGGCAATTAAGATGACTATTTTTTTATTTCATCTTTCAAAGCTAGAAATGTTTGTAACCGCAAAATTATCAGGAGCCCTTTAAATTTCAGCTACGAATTTTGTTTCTGAGGAACTTCTGCATCAGGGACTTTGACGTGCTGTGGCTGGGTAAATAAATATTGCTTTATCCATTCCCTAGTTAGCTGCCCTGCGAATTTGAGTAGGTCCTTGTTCTTGCATAATGGGATCGCAGCTGAAGAGGAGGAAGAGACTAGTTTTTAGTGTTGTCTTTGTAGTTTCAGTCCCACGTTCAGGTCCCTGTGGATTCTTTGAGTATCTCTACTTCAATGTCAGGTCTCTCCTGCTGACAGTCCTTTTTTGCTGTCCTTTGCTGGGTATTCCTGCCTGATTCTGAAATAATTTCTCCCTTGCGTAGTAGGGCACGTTATTTCAGATTTGAGCACATTACTCTTAAATATAATGTTCTCATCTGGAGATTACATTCATGTAACCTTTTTTGGTACACCCCAGGAATGTACTTGCCTCCTTTGCTCTGCAGTGTGAAAACGCTGCCACTGTGCTAAGGGCTTTATTCTTCCAAGCTCAGCCCACCCGCCCATAAAGGCAGTTTGCAAGGCATGTCATGTTGTTTAATGTTTGCAACCCTGTGATTGTGTTGTTGCAGCAGTTTTTGCCTTCTGCTTCTGGCGTAAACTGTTTGCATGCAAGAGTCGGTAGGAGATTTTGTCCTTGGTTAGCATATTCTATATTGACCAAGGCTTGTCTCACAAATAAAGTATTTTGCAATGGATTTTTTTCCTAAAACAAAAGCCCTGGCTCCTACCAGAAGAAGGATACCAGGCTAAGTGGCTGGCTTTGAGGTTTATTAAACTCTGATTTCCTACTTCTACCCTCTAATTTGGCATCATTCTGGATTGCCCTTATTGTGCTCAACAAGCTAATTGCACTTCTGAGCATTTCTGTTTAAAAATGTTTAAACATTCATTCCAACAATGAATCATTAAACCAAAAATATTTCTATTTTTACTGTAAATCCTGACCATAAACAAAGCCACGCATGGAATCAATGATACAGTGTCATGTGTATCACAGCCTGTTCTGTCCCCACAGAAGTGACTCTGAAGGCCGTAGGATTTCAGGATTTGTATATTTTAATGAGAGTTTGGCAAAGGACAGATCATGGTACAGAAATGAAGGTGTGTCAGATTAGCAAGAGAATGGCACTCGTGTGTGTGCACAGCTTTTAAGCAAATAAGATTTAAATACTAAGGAAACAAATAGCATTCAGGATTTGTCATTGGCTGTCTCTTCTTGGGGAATTTTTCCAGACTGAGAAAGAAATTAAACCTCTCTCGGTTAAAAAATGACAAATCAAGTACAGCTGATTTACCTAACTGGTTCCCCTTCTATCAGTTGATCACATTATACCTCCTGCTTTGTTTTCCCCTCCAGAACAGACCCCTCTCTATAGGGCTTGAAAAATAATTACTTGTGTACCTACCTGGTGAAAATGTTATCCTGCTGAATGGCTCAAGTGAGGAAGGGAATTTCTTTACCTTCCCAGAGAGACAAAACTGGGAGGTGTGAAGGAAATTACATAGTTCAATAGAGGGCAGAGGTGGTGTGAGGAGGTAGGTAGTGAGAAGTCAGTGGCTCTCATGGATCTGGAAAAGGAAATTAAGAGTGGAAACATTCAGAGTAGCTGTAACAGGAGTCGAGAGGCAACCTGCTGCTTTGATGGATGCTTGGAGTATTACCATCCAGACGGATGCCGTTATTTAAAATTTGTCCTATCACTTTCTAGCTAATACGTGATCTCGTGTTCATTCACCTGCTTTGGAGCATTTTGCAATGCTCGAGTTGCAAGCATTCAATACTGTTTTCCTCTTCCTGCCTATTTTTAAGAAGGTGACACCTTTTCCATGTTCCCACTGGAGTTTGGCAGCCAGTCCTGTTACACTGCAAAAGTGTTGTGGGTTGTGCTTTTGGCTTTAGGTGAGGCTAATTTTTTAGAAACACAAGACTCCTACACAAATAATCCAGATGGAATACTGTACTAGACAGCATATCGTTTTCCAAATCTAAGTGAAAGCACTGATGAGCCCGTTTCTATTAAGGTCATTATTAGGAAGCAGGATATCGGTAAATGTTTGATAATGTGTGAAATAAAAAATTAGTATTTAAATAGAAAGCATGTAGGTAAACTAGAGCAGAAGACACAACCACATGGTATTGCTGCAGTCAGCAGTCTTGCAGGATTTTAGAGAAGATTAGATATTTGATTGTTATGACAAAATCCGCAGTTTCTATAAAGGTATGTAAAATTATATATGTATTATAAAGTTATAATACACATGAATTCTATGATTTTGTTATTTGCATTATAATTTGCTATAAGTCTCTGTGCTTCAAGACATCTGGGGTTGGGAAGAACCTTCTGTAATGAATAGAAACACTGTAATGAGCACTTAGACTGCTACTGAGAGTGCCCTTGTACCTTCTTTGAAGCAGTGACTATGGTTGATGATGACAGGATGCTATGTCTGGAGTCTGGTTTGGTCTGCTCATTCCTATGGAACTTTTTGAATTACCGTGCAGAATATGAAATCCTTGGTGTTACCTCTGTAGCATTGTGTAGCATTGTTCAAACCTCTCCCCATCACCAAGCATGAGAAGGCTTTTTAATCTGATGAATTCTTAAAGTTCTTGATAGAAATTGTTTTCTATGGAAGTATGCTTTTTTTTCCATGCTTGTTATAGTCTATGGGAGAGTAAAGGCAAGGAAGCTTATTCTAGCTCTGATGAATACAGTAGTGCTGTGGACCACAGGATAGTGGGGTTGGAGCTTTCTTTAAACCACTTCTACTTGGGGGAAGAGGAGAGCATCTCTGCAGGATGATGTAACTATATAGAGGGGGAAGAGTAAGGGGGCAAAAGGCACATGAGAGAAGTGATGGGAAGAGATTAAGAGGAAGAATGACAGTGTGAGTGCTTGAAGGGGAATGAGGAATGTGTGAAATCTGTTCTTTCACCAAATTAAAGATGAAGCCAAGCGAGAAGGGAAGAATGCAGTTCTGAACAAGTGAATGTAAATGAGAAAAAAGATTGAAGACAAGAGTTGAAGGACAATACAAAACGCAGGCTCAAAAAAGATCACATGGAAAGGAAGGGAAATAAACCTAACCTTGACATTAGTGAAATATTAACCAGACAGGCAAGGAGGAAAAGTGGTTGTTGGAGGAAGGGGAAAGGGTAAAGGATTCATCTCACCCAACCACAGACATCTACAATGCAGTCGTTTGAATGAGAGCTGCCTGTCTAGAATTGTTTGTAGTCAATGGAGAGAAGTAGGCTTTTTCAGGGTGTAGTTCAGTTGGTGTAGCTCAGGTGGCCACTTCAGGAGGGGGTGGATTTTGCCCTGGAACTGCTTTTCTCTTCACAAACTGCTCAGTGGATCTCTGTAGTGGCAGTGTTTGTAGCACAAGATGTCTGCATGTGAAGCCAGATAAGATGTATCCCCCCCTAATAGGGGAGAAAAAACAAGTGTTGTGGAACAAACTCCCTTTTGTATGGCTTTGCAGAAATGACCGTGAAGAGTTATGAAGCAGCCCTGTAGGTCAGCACATAGGAATTTGTTCCCGTGTTGTATGACATAAAAGCACATCTGACCCAGCATCCATCTGGCCCAGTGTCCTGTGTGGTAAGCGCTTGCAGAAGGAGTGTAGGAAACTTGCCGTTCAAGCTCTGAAAGACATTGGGCTCCCAGAGCTGGAGCTGCATCCCAAAACTATCATCTTTAATAGCCACCATTGTACTATCTTTCATGAGGTTTTTTTTATCAGTTGATATTTCCACCACATAAGGCATGCCTTGGTTTAACTATGCGTTGTGTGTTAAAAACTAATTTTTAAAAGCACCTTCCTTTGGATTGCTTTAAATGTACTTCTCTTTGACATAAAGTTTCTAAACTAGAATACGTTCAACTGTCTTCAACGCTACCCCTTCACATGGGTGTCCTGTATTTTTTATCCCCGCTGGAGAGATGTCTACAGCTGATATATTCATGTGTCCATTTCCTTGGTGTATAAATCTGAGAGTTCCCTTTCCTTCACCATGCTAGTATTTTGCTGCCTGAATTGTAAATCCCTTGAATTTGCTCTGTTCCTGTGGTTGTTTAGTTTCATCTCTTAATTTTTCTAATCATAAAAGTGTCTGTGCTGCCAAAACTAGCCTTCATTTGAATGTTTAGAAATGCGTAGCACTGCATGTTTTATCCATGTGTCAGCTTGGAAAGCTGCCAGACTCATCATCTGTGAAGGGGCATCTGAGTATTTCATATACTTAGGGCTGTATTCTGCTTTCGGTGACGCCAGTGGATATTTTCCTATTGAGTTCAGTGACAGCAACACTGGGTTATAGAAGGAAGCAAAACACTTGCAGATGCTGGAACTGTGTTTTTAAATAAGTGACTTAAAGTCATCAGAAGATCCCTCAAGTCAATCAGTATTGGCATTTCCTGTTTGTTTTCCCTTCCAGGAGAAGAAGATTTTTCAGATTCCCTGGATGCATGCCGCAAGACATGGGTGGGATGTTGAAAAAGATGCTCCCTTATTTAGAAACTGGGCAATTCACACAGGTATTGGAACTCTCTTTCTGCAGGACAGATTTTCACATTGTTTTCCCTTTTAAAGTTACATTTTCCTTCTCTCTTGTCTTTGCTTTTACTAACACAGAGAATGAATTTCAGTTTCTAGATTTGTGGGAGGCTAAGTGCTTTTTTCAAGGTCTGTGATACTCTTCAGCTTTATTGAAGCACCAAAACTCATTTGCATTGAGGAACACAGTAAAATTTAATTGATTTAAACGTTAACAAGATTGGGTTCAGAACTGTCGACGCTCAGCACTTTGTAGACTTGGGCCCTAAGGCTTTTTATGCCTTTCTGTGGATTTGAGCCAGACATAATAAAGGTAAATGCTGTGCAAGCTTTTCCACATTGTTGTGGAGTCACATCTGATCTGCAGTGCACTGGGTCTTTCTTGAGCAGAGACTGTTCATCGTGTGTTCTAGAAATGGGCATTGGAATGAGATCACAACACTCTCTCTTGCAATCTCAGCTATTGTTTGAATGCTTGTCATGGGAACCGAAGGCTGATACCTTGAAGTTAATCTAGACTTATTAATTCACCTTGGATTTTCAATTACACATCGCGTGTGCCTAACTTTCTTTTCTTGCTTAGGAAAATACCAGTCAGGAGTAGATAAACCTGATCCAAAGACATGGAAGGCAAATTTCCGTTGTGCTATGAACTCTCTGCCTGACATAGAAGAAGTGAAGGACAAAAGTATAAAGAAAGGAAACAATGCCTTCAGGGTGTATCGGATGCTGCCGTTATCTGAAAGACCTTCGAAAAAAGGTAGAGGAGAGAACTTGTCAACATGCAAATGGTGTTGGGGGCATTGTTATTATTTTGGAGCCTGCAAAATGTGCTGGTTCTGCTCTTCTGCTGTTGCTGTGAAGCTGGGTGTTTCTATTGAGATGTTCCCCAGAACACAGGAACATTGATCTGTGTGAAAGATGAGCTACATTCAGTTAAGAGTACAAGCTACTTGGACAGAGGATCACCAAGATGTGATGCCCCCAAACTGGTGATCTGTGTAAATTGTGTTAGATCTGTTAAAGCTGATGGAGTCATGTACAGATCCTAGTCCCAGGTGCCTCGCTTGTTTTAAGTTCTGGGGATGCAAGTAACTACTGTCAAATGGCCAGAGTTTGATAGAGGACAGTGATACAGCATAAACAGCGCAAGACTTGTGGAGTGATTAACACTCCTGGCTTGAATAAAAAAAAAAAAGGTTTCCCAAAGGAGGCATTAATGAGAGTGTTGAGTTAAAGCACAGGTTCAGGAAGTTGAGGATACTGCAGAGGAGAGCATTTATACATTTATCTGTTGCACTGCTTCTAAAATCACAGTCCTATTGAGGTATCCTCGTGACTGAAGGCAGCATAAATCCTTATCCTCTTATTCCCTACCTCTCATGAGAGAACTGGGTCTCCTTCAGTCAATGATGATGATTTGGGGGCTATAAGAGATCTATGCATTTAATTCAATAGGGCTCATTCAGAATACAGTGGCAGACACTGCTACCTTTTTTCAACCAAGGGTAGAAATAAGCTGATGCTCCATTGAGCTGA
The DNA here is from genome assembly GCA_013400195.1 of Aramus guarauna. NCBI lineage: Eukaryota > Metazoa > Chordata > Aves > Gruiformes > Aramidae > Aramus > Aramus guarauna. The sequence goes on along the minus strand of VXBL01004717.1, from coordinate 1,154,554 downwards.
GTGGGAGTAGTACACTCCCTGCTCAGAACATTAAACTGTGAAACAACTTCATTAGTAATGTAGCTACACTAGGCCATCAAAAACACAGCATGATAGCAGTGAAATGGGAAACTGTGTTTAAATTCCCAAATTTAGGGATTAGGTCTCTCATATGGCAGGAGAGGACCACACCACTGGTTTCCTAGGGAGTAGAAACGTTGGCTTCCTTATGGCTTTATTGCTGGTGTATGGAGTAGAACAATGGCTTCTTTAGTCCTCTGGTATCCTCTGGTGTTTAGGATTGTTGGATGAAAAGATAACCTGCAATCCAAATGCACAGCATTCCTCTCAAATCCAGTTCTGTTCACCTGTAGCTCAGTTTGCTATTTTCTTAAATTGAGAAGTAAAGACACATAGAATCATAGAAGGGTTTGGGTTAGAAGGGACCTCAAAGACCATCTAGTACCAACTCCCCTGCCATGGGCAGGGACACCCTCCACTAGACCAGGTTGCCCAAAGCCCCATCCAACCTGGCCTTGAACACTTCCAGGGATGGGGCATCCACAGCTTCTCTGGGCAACCTGTTCCAGTGCCGCACCATCCTTCACAGTAAAGAATTTCTTTCTAACATCCAATCTAAATCTACCCTCTTTTAGTTTAAACCCATTAGCCCTTGTCAAACATCTTCAGTTTAAGGTCAGTGTGATTGGAAATGATAAACTCTGGCATTTTGGGGACAGAATCATATCATGCAAGGAAGATCAATCTGCAAAAAGTAGAACATTTGCTTTGAAACTGTTTCCGATCTCTCGTCTACAGTGCATTTTGTAGTACCTACCTTCAGGAGTATTTTCCTGAACCATAACTTGTCCCATTGTGGTAGATTCCTCTTGCAGCTGTAAGAACTCAAGAAGTTCATAATGAAAGCTGAGATTGTGGAGATGGGGGCTGTAGCAGGAGAGAATTCTGCAGCAAGTCCAGTTACTATAAAACTCTGACATATTTTGGGCCCTGTATATATTCTCACATGCCCTTTCTACGTGGCACATGGCTAAATTTATGTGTGAGTGAGAGAAAAAGAATTTGGCTGCAAACATTTCTAATTCTCAGTGCTACCTTCTAGTAGAGATGGGAGAAATTCCTGGGACACGTCTGTGCAAACAGTGGGGTAGAGCTGAGCTTGCACCAGCAAGTCTGAGATTCCACATCACAGTGTCATCAGGTCGGAGCAGGGGCAGCAATGCTGGGGTCTGGCAGGGCACATGAGATTTTGTGAGGGTCATACGCCGTGCGATTTTCTGGGTTCTCAAATCCAGCATGATTGCATAAACCACTTCTGCATGAATTATAATATATGTTCCCCCCACACCTCCAGGTTGCAACTATTTACAAAAATATTTGTTGAAGTTTATTGTGATCTCTTTTCACATGTTAAAATCAATGAACAATCTCCCTTTTCCTGTAGCTACAATGAGTGTGTCGCAAATGTAAGGAGATATATATTTTGATTTTTTTTCCCTTTAAGAGTATTTTTCTCACCCTTCCTTCTTTTTTTTTTTAACAGGCTTTGTTTCTTAGTTTGGCACTCTTCCATATTTTTCACCTTGATTTTTTGACTGCTTGTGGTTCTTTTTTGTAGCCCTTTAAAAACAAAACACAAAGCCAAAGTGTTTAAGGTGATTTTTTGACTGCCCAGGCCTTAAGGGGGGGTTAAAATTAAGCAAAATGTGTTCTCCCTTTCCGAGGAGGTGCTGCCATTTTGAGGCATGTTTTGGGTCTGTTTCTTAGTGAATATAGAAGGTGTGGAGGATAACTCGTGGCACACAGGACTTTAAGAAATCTTCCTTCTGTTGTTGCAGGAAAAAAAACAAAATCCGAGAAGGATGACAAATTCAAACAAATTAAGGTAAGAAGTGGCTGTTTAATATTGCGAGAGCTTGTGAAAACAATCTGTTGTGAATTTTTTTATATAGCCCCAATAGTATATTGTGGATAGTTGCAAATCTCTCATGTTTGTGGTTTCATTAAGTAGCTACAGTTACATTGGATGTTTGAGTTTTTTTAAAAAACGTGAAGGCTGTTAGAGCCGTGGATGACGTCATCAGTTGACACAGCCCTTGTGTTGCAATGCCTGGAGGCTGGAAAACTGGCAGCCTCGGCAATACGTTTGCCATTTGTTTGTCTGTGTAAGTAGAAATACAGTAATTATGGAAGGAATGCTTCTGAACAATAGAGCTACCTTTTGGAGCAATTAATTTCTGTGTGTAAGGCACTGGAAATTCATTTTCATTTAGGCGAGGGGGAGAAGTTTTGTCAGAGCTGCGCTTTCTGCTCATGGTTCGTAAGTCCAAAGACCTCAGTTGTAAGGCTCATCAGTCACTGCCTGAGATTTCTGTCTATTCAGAGCATGGACCCGAACTGCTTTCCCTACAAACCATGGTGTTTCCTAGCTCTCACGCTTCTGCCAAGCACCTCTTCCAGATGGTCAGTATTACATACCAGCAGGGTTTGGTCTGCCTTTGATTTTTTCAGAAAGCAAATCACAAAGGTTTCAGACTTTCAGCCTTCAGTGAAGTCGGTGTCCTTGGGTTGTACGTAGCCACCGTGCCTGCAGCAGAAGGGCAGCGCAGTCCCCTGCTGCTGGCTTGTGAAGGGCTGTGCCACCCACGTCTGGGCACAGGTCTTGTACCTGCTGGCCAGGAGATGCTCTGGGCCAGGTGAACCGGGAGGCCTGGGAATACTTCTGCATTGAAATTGGGTTTGGAAGGCAGACGCTGTGCCAGCAGCTGTGACTTGTGGAGTTAGATGTCATAATACTGTGATTTTTAAATTGTCTTAAAGGAACAACTTTTTAGCCATCCTATCTGGATCACGCAGCCACGTGTGCTTGTTACAATGTGACTCCAATGCTAGTCTGTCTTCACAGGGAGCCAGTAAATTCCTTTGGTCAGAGCAGGGCGTGATGCCTCCCAAAGCTGGCAGCAGCACTTTGCCATTCCCCTCCTTCACAATATTAAATATCTGAAAAGCTGTAGAGGTGCTTGAGCAATCTTATCCCCTCCATTAAGATTAATCTCACAAATAGTCATTGCTGAGGGAGTTCCGGTGATGCCTGAGAGATTAGTACACGTGGCATTAGGCCTGGGAGTAGGTGCCAGTGGGGTGATGCTTGCAGCTTTTGGGAACATTTTCCTCCAACTTGCTTGCCCTGAGCTGCACAGAAGTGTTAGGCTGGGCAACGCAGGAGCAGTGAGCTGAGCTGGCCGTGCCTCCAACACGTACACCTATCAATGATACCTACTACGAGCATATGGCTCACCAGCCACCACCTGTGGCATGGCCACTTAGCTCTTGTAAGCTTTGAGCTGGGGCCAGGTGGTATTTCTGTCTGTTCCTCCTTATTCTGACAAATGTATACACGAGCTGGCCTCCAGATATGCCCGGATTTTAAAATAGATGTTCTTGCCACGCTCAGCTACTGCTCAACTGACTACTGAATGTTGCAGGCTGTAATAGTGGAGAAGGGTGGTGGATTAATTAATGCAAATGCACATTTCTGAGCATGGAAAGCTGCTTATAATTGCTTTGCTTGGTGTTGTGAATTCCTGAGATCCGAGTTACGTGTTTTGCATTGAACACCTTGCAGTTACCCTGAAAACCTCTCTTTAGTGGAGGTGAGTGGGAGGCTGCTCCACAATCTGCCTGGTAACTGCAATGGGGTAATTTCAGCAGAGGGAAAAGCTGAGGATCTGAGTGCAGACCTGTGAAGGGACTTCAGCATAGCAAGTCTCGCATTGAGCTCCCCACTGTTGCCATTGCCGGACCCTGTGGGCACCCACAGCAACCGCTGGTGGGGGGTGAAGAGCCCTGCCAGTCCTTGCTGAGCTTTAGCAGGGTGCTCAGGGACTTTCCTGCTTGTCCCTATGGATGTGAGAGACCTGGGCCTTACCAAATCCCTGCTCTGCCTTAGGCAAGGTGGGCTGCGAGCAGGTCTCCCACCTTGCAGGTAGATCTCTGACCACAGAGCTTTGGGGCAATCAGGGTCTCCTCATTAAAACATGAATTCTCAGCAATGGGAGGAGGGCATAGATGTCTAAGTAGCCCAGATAAAAATAGGCTCTTTCCTTGGAAACAAATTTAAGGCCTGAACTGCCTGCCTGAGGCTTAATTTCTGCCTTATCCTAGATATATCCTTTTGACTATGCATGCAGCTCCACATTGAGACATTTTTTAAAATCTAAATGACACCTTTCCCCATGCATTTAGCTTAGGCTTCCAGCAGACATCTGGACACTGAAAATGTAGGTGATTCAACACCAACTGTGCCAGTGTCCAAGTCTTTGCGTTGATCTGACATCATCACCCGAGTTCCAGGATGCGTGTTTGTTTCTGCAGCTCAGAAGGGGTTAGTAAATAAATTTCCCTATAACCAAGCATCAGTAAAGCTGAGCAAGGTGCTGCGTGCACAGGGTTCCTTGCTGCTGTCTTTGCTGGGGTGTTGCACAACACTAGAGGCTCAGGGCTCCAGTGTGCAACCCTAACCTGTCTCTGCAGTCAGTGATCCTTGGTGGATCAATAGCAGCTAATTTTATCTTTTCCAGCTCTCTAATTCCTTGAGCTGCAGGTTGACACAGCCGGTGCAGCTCATCGAAGGGCTAGTTGCCATTAGCACTAACTTTGCACTCTTGCGATGTGCAGAGGGGCCTTGGGGCAGGGTGCATGTTTGCATTACAGCCTTGCATCATGGCTGGGAAGGTGCAGACTTGTGTCGAAGTGATGGCTCTTTTTGAGTTACAGCATGTGGCATCCAGGAAAGACCTGTCACACTATCTCCAGTTTTTTTGTTCCCATGATAAGTTCATACAGTTACTTAGTGCTGTGAAGGGCTGGCACCACAGATCCTGAGGCTCACCTTTGCCCAGCCCTTGCCAAAATGCTTTAAGGCTGTGAGAATGGGCATGGCATGGCATCAGATCCAGCTGGCAGCTCTGCACCTCTCTGCGAGTGTCTCTGGGTCAGCAGTGAGGCAGAATTGCCCTTGCAGGGCTGGCAGGGCCAGCCCAGAGTAAGAGCACAAGACTTTAGACTTTGTAACCAACAACCTGGTAAGGGAGCCAATACCAGGGAGGAAGTTGGAAATGTAGATAATCCTTTAATTGTGTTTATAGCTTTTTAAAGAAATCCTGAGTTTGTGGAATTAAACTTTTTGGTGTCTATTCTGAAGGGAGTTTTTTAGATTCCCACCAGACCTACAGAGATGTGTCTTGTGGGAAGCTCAGTCTATGTAGAACAGGTGGTGTTTTCCCAACACTATTGCCCTGTGGTAATGTTTATGATGTGATCTAAAAGGCTGTATTTAGTGTAAACACTTTGGTTTGCTTTCAGGCTTGCTGCAGAGAAAAATTAAGGCTAGAATTTAGTAATTGCTGTATAGGAGCTAAGGCTTCCTTTCAGAGAGCACTGAGAGATACAGCATGTTTGGAAGGGAATGAGGATGAATATTAGAGTATCGTTTTAAAGCAATGTTTCTCCCTTGTTTGTTCCAAATGTTAATCTCTTGTAGTAAATAGCACACTAATTTCTTGCTCTCTGAAGGCTCACTCTAAATCTGAAAATTAAAAATAGCTTTTGTTTCAAAGCAGAAGGTTTGGAAATGGAGTAAACTCTGGCTTCTTCTCAGAGAACCAACATGTTTGTTCTGAGACCGTGTCTAGCAGAGAGCAGGGGCTATATGGCAGGCAGAAGCAATATGATTTATTACCATCTCAGAACAGAGAGATGAACTGAGTCCAGTCTCCTAAAATAAATCAAAACTGACCCAAGTGTACTGTTTTCATTCTAGCAAGAGCCAGTTGAATCATCTTTTGGGATTAATGGGCTAAATGATGTCACTTCTGACTATTTCCTGTCCTCCAGTATAAAAAATGAAGTTGACAGTACAGTGAACTTTGTAGGTAAGTACTCCTATGCTTTTCTTACATGCTAAGCATACAGGTGACTTCCAAAACTCTTTCGACTGCCAAACTCAGCTTTACATTGGCATTTTGCACTTGGGAGAACACCACAGTTACAATCAGGTCAACACATTTTTCACTAGCCCAAGCCATGCGAGGTCCTGGTTGCAGATCAGCCCCACCACCTTGCAGAGGCAGAGAGCAGCACTGTGGCAGCGTGGTAGTTCCCCTGGGAGCAAAGCACTTACAGACATGCTCAGGTGGCTTTTTCTGACGTGAAGTTAGTCCACAGAGTAGTCCTCAGCTATGAGGAGACTGCAGCCAGTGTTACGTGGGAGTTAAACTGCAGTTGGATGACGGTTTCCCATTATTCAAAGCAGAGGTTTGTATAGGGTACCGTTTTATTGGGGAGTTTAAACCTGCAGACGAAATGGACGAACTTGGTACTGCTTACTGGCACCTCAGTAGCAGAGTTAGTTCTTAACATCACTGAGCTAACATCAAGGATCAGTGAAGACTGCATTTAGAAACTGGTACATTAAGAATTAGCTGTCATCTCAGCATGTGAATAATTGGTTCTCAATAGAATAATTGGGCTGGGTTTTGACAGCTCTTTTTTGGCTGAGTTTGTCACTGCAGCAAGGACTCCTAGAAATGTGACCCATATATCATTTTCTCTAGAATTCCACTTTTATATATGTTGGAAAAGTGTTTGAAAAACATGTTAGTCTTCTGTTTGGAGAGATGGCAGATTATGTGCAGTGACTATTTTTGATGCCCGTGTCTTAGGTTGCAGGGCTTTGCATAGTCATTCCGCTCAAGTATTTCTGTGGCTGAGGAGTTTGTGAATAGTTTTCCTCTCTTTATGGCAGTTCGTTTAATCAGCTATTGCTTTGTGAGAGTGTTAGAACGTGATTGTTGCTCCTCCTATTACAGAAGGTTTTATAACTTGAAGGAGTAGTATTATAGCGCTATTAGCGCTTCCTATTTACTGACTGACTTATAAATCTGAAACACGCCAAGGCCAATATGCAGTCCCAGGGAAGAAGCTTCATACACTTGTGCTTTATTTTGCAGCCATAAAGTCAAACAGAGATCAATTAACAGCAGTCTTTGGAATGTACTTTGTGTTCCCCAAAATCCACTAACATCAGAGAGAGTAATTTTGCTGCAAACATGCCAGTTTGCTACAGTACAGTGTATCCTGAACTGCTGTTTGATTTTATGATGAGATGAATGCATGTTGCACTTTAGAAGATCTCAGTAATTTACAGGACAGGACCCATGGTGGCAACATCAACATCTAAGAATGGCCAAAGGTCTGTTGTGGAAACCAAGCAAGAGGTTCAGAGGAACAGAATTGAATTTGCACCTTAAGGAGTTTAATTTTTCTCTGGAATCACAGAATCTATTTTCAGGGGTAGAACAGCAAGGCTTTGGGTGGGTTGCTGTCATCCAGTGTTGTTTAATTAATGGCTTGTGAAGTGTGCTGCTTATCCAAACTGGAGAGAGAAATCCTTATTTAGGACTGCAAGCAGGATTTTAATGTAAACGGGGAAAAGGGTAAAATAGATCTGTGCTGCAGAAAGGAGGGAAGTCAGCTGCAGGGGAGGAAAGACAAAACAGCACATGCAGTGTTTCTGACATAGGTGCAGCTCACGGGAAAGTGGTGGCATATTGCCCAAGTGAGCAGTAATTTTTTGCTGTGCAGGTTATCTCTTGGGGTGGGTAAGAGTTCGTCAGGTACTGAGGAGAAAGATAAAACAGTGCAGATGGCCGGCTCGTACCCTGACGGGCTTGCACAATAGTGGTTTCTCCCAGATAAAAATTAACTCTGTGTGTGTGTGCTCTTGCACCTCACACCCTACTCAATAAAATGCAGTTTTTTTCAGAACCAGGAGAGGTGGAAATACAGCAGAAACAAAATATCTGGAACAAAATTGTAATAATTGTAGCAATTCAACTTCTAAAAAACCTACTCTCTGCTATTTATGTAATTTTCTTTATGCTGAAATTGTCTTATAAAATACGCATCCAGCTTTGTGGGACTTTCCAGTGGCTACCTGGCACTTCACAAAGCAAAATTATATGCAGCTTTCCTCTGGGAGATTAGCCTGTCACTTTTCTTTTTAAAAACTTCATGTTCTACTCTTTGTCTAGAGATAGAAGGCAGGAATGGATTGTGTGTGTATATACATGTGCATTCATGTATATTTACCTTAGTTCATCCAGGAATAGATGCTATCTTTTGCCTTTTTAAAAATTAATAGAGTACTTAGGTCACTTAACAGAAGAATTTCAAATCTACAGTGTTTCATTGCCTAAATTTTTTCCCCATTGTGGGTCTAGAAAAAAATGTACTGTCTGATTTCCTAATAACACAGCACTATGTTTGTATAGAATTTGTCTGTATGAAGATTGTTCCTTTTGAAGCTTTATGTTCCAGAGAAAGAATACCTATAGTCCTTCCCTTTCTCTTGAACAACTGTGTATTCACATTAGCCATCCTCTGAGACAGCTGCATCCCCATGTGCTGTTCAAATCTAGCTAGTGGCTTTCAGCTCCATGCTGGCTTAATACGGTTATCATGTGTCCGTAACTGCTGGGATGGATAGGGGAGTTGTATAGGACAGAGGGAATTGTATCAAGATGCTCCAGAGAAGTGAGATTCTGGCTTTCACCATAGTTTTGCTTTGCTCAGTATCTTCTTGATACCTCAGTTTATTCCCCTGTTTCAAAATGGTTTTATGTAGCACGATTCAGGTCTGCAAAGCATTTCAGGACACTTGCAAAGCATCCATGGTACCTTCACTTTGTAGAAATAAATAATATTCTTTTGCTATTAAATATCAAGTGCCCGGGGGAATAGGAAAACTCTCTATTAATAACTAACCAGACTGTAGCTTTCAGTCACAGACCATGAGGTTTACAGACTACAGGTACAACTGTGCTTTTCTGCATACCATCACTGGCATCGCAAGGATCAGTGAGAATAAGTATCTAATTGGAGGCAAAATTTTTCACAGATTTGTGTCGTGTATAAATCAGAGTCCCACCATGTTTTACACAACCATGTGGGCAGTTTTTTGCATGCCAGTTCTGGTGTTCTGGTGCATAATTTACATGAGAGCATCCAGAGGCTGTGGGATATTGGCAGCTTGCTGGGTGAAGATGCTTTCCCAGATTGCTGTGATCCATATGTCCTGGTGAGACCATGTTTCTGGGTGGAGGAGGAGTGTGTCTGTGGTGTTCCCTGGGGCAGCCTCTGGACAGCTGGTATGTCATAGAGGGGTCAAGGACATCATGTTTGAGAGTCAGGGCGCTTTCAGTCATGACAAGTGGGGGAAGAAATGTCTCTGCAGGTGATGGAAACTAAATAAAGCACACAGGTTTCCTTTTAGAAGTGCTATTGAAAGCAGGTGGTGGGCATGGAAGAGAGTGCTGAGATGGTGTTGAAGACTCACTCAGTACCAAGCAGGCTCCAAGGACAGACTCTTAAGAGTTCCAGCGGGGTCAAGGTGTTATGAGTAATCAATTTTTCATTTCTAACCCCAAGTTGTAGGACAGCCGCACCTTGATGGCAGCAATGAGGAGCAAGTGATAGTTGCCAATCCTCCTGATGTTTGCCAGGTAGTAGAGGTGACAACAGAAAGCGACGAACAGCCCCTCAGCATGAGCCAGCTGTACCCCCTGCAGATCTCCCCTGTCTCATCCTATGCAGGTAAGCATCCTGGCATTTCTTTACACTCTTTTTTTTAGGAATGTTTGGAAGACACTGGGGAAAAGGGGGCTCTTCCAGGGTAGCTGTTAAAGATTCAGAAATGTCTATTCAGCTGTCTTCTGCATTTTTAATGAAACTCAAAAACTCACAGTCCTCTGTTCATTTCACCTTGGGAAACAACTCGGCAGATCTGAGGTTAGAAGTGTAAGGTGCAGGTTTTAGCCTGTGACTAATGGGAAAAGAACCTTTTTAGATGTAACGCAGAGAGGTTTTTTCATCTTTTATTAGAGGGGCATTTTCAGTGGTACAAATGATGTACTACAAATGTAGTGTGTCCCCCTTGCCCCAACTTACTAAAGATTAAAGATCTTCTGTATGTTTCCTAGCACAGTGGGCACAGAGTGCTAAGGGCTGTACTAGTGGTATATAATGCTGACATGGAGCTGGGGGCCCTGGGGAGTGGATCTGTCTTGTTACAAACAGTCTGCAGACTAGAACAGCCATGTAGCAACTGATAACAAGTGGTCATGCAAGCAGCAGAGCTACGGACGTCTGGCTTCCAGTGTCTGCCTCCCATCTGGATTCTCTGATATCTAAAAAGGGATGCGATAACAAATTTTTCCCCGAGTCAGGGTGCTAATGGTTTCTCTTTCTTGTCTGGCCCCTTATTTTCATAAAACTGGTAAGAAGTTAAGAGTCTTTGGCACATGTTTATCCCTTATCCAAGTCTAACAGCATGTTCAGAAGTTGTTAGGGGAAAACAGACACAAATGCAGATGTGGGCACACTATATGGAGTCCCTGCAATCATATAAGCCTTATTTCCGTAGGAAGCAGGGCAAAGCCACATTTGAAAGTGGAAAAAGTTTCAGATCTAACCTATCCTTCCTTTTTTAACGTGTTGCTAACTTGCAAGCCTCAGGAGACTGGGTAGAACCACAAATGTCATCTTTTTAGGCAAACTTAAGTATTAATTGTTCACCGTGCAATTTATTATTTTACACATGGTTTTGCCTTTTATTCATTAGGCTGAAATTACTTCCAGACACGTTTTTATAAAAAATGTATTTAGCAATTTTTATCTTTGGGTCCGAGTGAATAATACGATGTTCTTTTGAATAGCCTCCAGTGTTAGTCTCACACATGTTGATAAACGATTATGTTTCCCAATGTGTTTAGTCTGTAATGGCCAAAGCATTTAGAAGGGCTTTGCAAAGTGTAAGGCAGGGGGAGGAGGGTGCTTTAACTTATTAACAGCTGAGAGACAGAGCCTTTGAAACATTTGTCCTCTTCCCATATGCTTCTTGCAAAACTTTTCCAGTCTATGTGAACATGACAATGATGCTTCTCTTTAATCTCAGCTGCAGGATCTAAGTTCTTGGAATGCAAACAAAAGTCGCTGCCTTGGTCTGGAAGTCATGGTGGTTGCTTGGGCTGGGATGATAGAGAGGGGTAGTCTGGTGACAGGAGAACCACCCTGACATGAGCAAGTCATGAGGTACCTCCCCTAAAGTCAATGCAGCAAGCCTGCATAAGGAAAGTGAGGCATGACTGAATGACTTCTGCTATCCCCTTATGTTGTCTTAGTATCCTGGTGGCCTTCAGCTGTCCTAACTCATACCAGGACCTGCTAGCCCATAACTCAGATAACACAGAGATGATTTCATGCCACTGACATGCTTCTGAATGCATCTCAAGGCAGCTCTTGGTGATCCTGGTTACTCTAGCTAGAAGCCAATAAGAAGTGGAGTACTGCAAGGGTCTGTCCTGGGACAAGTCCTATTTAATATATCAATAAGCAGAAGAGGTGTTGGAGTACCCACTTGCGAAGTTTGCAAGTGACACTGAATAGGGGGATACCAGTTGATATGCTTCAGGGCAGGGCTACCATCCAGAGAGATCTGGAGAGACTGCAGGAAAACGCCAGCAGAAACCTTACGAAATTCAGCAAAGACAGATGCCAAGTCCTGTGCCTGGGGAGGAAGAGGCCTTTGCAGCGATAGATGCTGGGGCTGATGGAATGGGGAGCAGCTCTGCAGAAAGGCGGGTGGGCAGTGAGCTGGACATGAGACAGCAGAGCACCCTGGCCACAGAGAAGGCCACCAGCTTTCAGGAGCATGGCCAGTATATCTTAAGGAAGTGGTTATCCCTCTCTACTCAGCACTACTTACAGTACTTCTGGAGTATTGGGTCCAGTCTTGAGCCCCTCAGTCCAAGAAAGATACAAATGGGAGCAAGTTCAGGGAAGGGCTACCAAGATGATCAAGGGCACTCACTCTGTGACAAGATACTGAGGGACTAGGGTTTCTTCAGCCTGGAGAAGAGATGGTTTTGAGGCCATCACAGCAGCCTGCCCTTACCTGCAGGGATGCTATTGAGAAGGCAGAGCTAGTCTTTTCACAGCGATACATGGTGGGAGGATGAGAAACAGCAGGCATAAATTGAAACAAGAACTTGGTCCAGCTAGATATAAGAAAAAGTGTCACCTTTTTCACCACAAGGACAGTCAGGCAGTGGAGCAGGGTGCCCAGAACGGTTGTGCTGTCTCCATCCTCGGAGGTTTTCAAGACCTGACTGGATAAGGTCCCAAGCAACCTGATCCAGTCCTGTAGCTGACCCTGCTTTGAGCTGGAGGTTGGGCTATAGGCCTCCTGAGGTCCCTTCCAGCCAGAATTGTTCTACGAACCTCCTTTTTTTAAAGCATGCATTTGCCCTTGAGGCAGGAATGAGGACAGAGGTCTGTGGTTTGTTAGAACCCTGAAACTTGTAGGACACTCTTGTGGCTATTTCTGGCTTTGTCTTGCTCTACACAAACCTGTACAGGAGAACCGCAGGAGCCCTGTCCCTGTGCTCATGGGTTTGCTGGGTAGAGCTGCTTGCTCTCTCAGGTCTACCACTGAATGGCAGGAAAGAGTATAACCATAACAGCTGTGCAGGAGCAGTTAGTTTAGCTCTTCTGAAACAACAACAGAAAAAGTAGCCTGAGGTATCAGCTGTCCTACATAAATCTGGTTTATTTCGAAAACACCTCTAGTTCCTTTCTGAGGTTACTCAGGCAAATGATACGAGTGGCCCTTGTGAGTTTTCTCATATTTCCACTGACGTCTATGAAATCCATTTTTTTTAGTACTGAGGCTGTGGTCAACCTCCTCTTGTGTTCGACACTGATTCAAATAACCTCTTGATTGAAATAACCTCTCCAACTTTCCATGCCTGAGTGGCTAGCTTCCCTGGCTTTGCTAACTATAGTGCTATCTCTTGCTCAGCATTTTGTTATGTATAAACACCAAGGATGGATTCCTTTTCAGCTGCATCACTCTTTTTTTGTTGCCACATGTTTCTTCATGTCAAGGAATATCTGTTTCTTGTCTCTGTGTGGATTCCTCCTATTGATTCTATCTCCAGGGCCATTTCTCCTTTGCACAGATTCATTTCTGCCTCTCCCCCCTTCAGTATGGCTTAATTAGCCAGCTTAATCATGTTGGCACATCTCTCTTGACCTGGGCCATGAATGAGAAGCCCTGCAGAGTGTTTTAACTTCACAGGGCTTCACAGTTAGATATAACCTTTCAGACTGCTCCTCTGCTTACTGCACGCTGCAGCGGAGACTCAGGAGTAGGGGAGGTCCTGGTTTTAGAAGTAGTAGTCCCAAGTAGCTGAAGAAGGGTCTTCAGCGTCATCCCATCTTGGATGTATCTGAGGCATGGCACTCTCAACCAGCCCGTGGGCCAGGAGCCTGACTCTCAGATGCTGGGAGACCTGCATTCAGACACACGTGCTTGAAAATACAGTCAAAATTCCTGGATTTCAGGCTCTTCTGCAAGAGAGGGGTGCAGCTGCAGGAAGACAGCTATCCTGCTGGAGCCGTGTCCCTGTGTTTGCACTCTGGTTGAAGTGATGATAGTGAGGGACGCCATGTGTGGCGGGAGGAGTTGATGGGGCTGGAGATAGTTGTGTTTCTATGTGCTTGAGTGGTGGGTGAAGGGTTGAGAAATGGGCTGGGGGAGGGGGCTTGGGCACGGGTGGCAAAAGCGAAACGAGAGCAAAGTATAAACAGTAATAAAGCACCAGAAGTGACAACAAGCCCTTGAGGCGGCAGGCTGAGATAACAGTTCATGAAACAAACACACACTTATCTCCTCTGGGGTGGAGTTGCTGGTTTGCAGGGAGATAAAAATAAGGCTTTGGACAGAACTTTGCTCTCTGCCAGGCCTGGAGCTGCCGGGAAAGGGAGAGGGAGAGGGGGCATCCCTGGCTTGCAGGGGGCTCTCCCCTCTGCCCAGAGAGCACAAATCTACTTGTTCCCTCTCCATTGCTGTCTTTTCCAGGGTATAGCCATTTTAATTGTGATAACCATGTGAATTTACCACAGTTGTTCAATGCAGCTATGCTGTCTAGCCCTTGGATTGTTATTGCTGTGGCAGGAGGGTCCATGCTTCTCCATTGTTTTCTGGTTGTTTGGCTTGACTCTAGTTGCTTCCACTTGTTGGAAGTGCATCAAGCCTCTTGAGCTGGATTTTGCCACTGTATGTAGATTAGGGTGAGTTTCATTTTTGTTTCTGTTTTGTTTGACAGAAAGTGAAACGACCGATAGCGTTCCAAGTGATGAAGAAAATGCAGAGGTAAGTGTTTTCTGGATTTTTCGTGCTTTGGAGCCAAGGTCTCAAGAACAATGTCCTGAGGTATTCTTCCTCCTTCTCCATTTGTAACTCTCTCTACCAGTGGAGTTTAATAGTAGCTGGAGGAGAAAAACAAACGAGGAAGGTTCTAGGGAGATAGATATTTGGGTGATTGTCTGGCAGAATGGATATCTCTACAAGTTCTTTCCTCTTCATCTGTCCAAACTACAGTGAGATTAATTTACATCATAAGATGTTCTGGAGAGCCATCAACAGTGCCAGCTAGTTTGTTAATATGATGCACTGACATTGCTGCATAGTGAGTATTTTATCTTGGTTCAAAGCATGCTTGCTTTGTTTTCTGTAAATGGCACCTGAATTCATACAATTGGAGGAAGTACTTGCACCTATGATAGAAATGCAACTTGAATGTTTGAGGTATGTGAGACAAAAAGCTTTCCCAAGCAGTTGGTTGGGTATTGCTGGGTGAAAGGAATCCGTGGAGAAAATAACCACCCCATGAAGGTTTCCTGAGCTGCACCTATGCAAAACCAGCACGTCTTTGCTTTTGGGGCTGCCATCAAGTGCCCAGACCTACTGATCTCCACAAGTGCTTGGAGGCCAGGGGAAGCTCACTGAGGGCACTTAGATGCCCTGTGCTCCAGTGGCATTTTTGCAGAAGCTCTCTTGCAAATCTCTCTGCTGCTGTGCCCTGCAGAAAGCCGTCTGAATCCTCCACCTTGGAGAACAGCAGGTTGTGCAGCTGTATAACGGCATGGCTCACCCTCTTGGTTTAGTCCCTTGTGCCTTGGTTAGGATGGAGCCCCTATGTAGACTGCCAGCAATGACTCCCCGAACCTCTTTGGACAGAACATGCCATTGTGGCATGTGTGATGGGGAAAGGACTGGATGCTCATCTTTCCTTGGCAAACCTCATCCCTGTGATGGGGGACACACCATCAAGTGACAGTGGTTTTCCCAGCAGCCTCACCTGTGTTGACGGTTTGGGTGATGCTGTTTGAGAGGTGTTGGATCTCTGCGCCTGCTTGGAGGATGCTCTCTCTTCTCATGGAAGTGTCTCTTCCATTACCAAGAGGAGTGGTAAAGAAGTGGCTGAAAGCAAAGACATTCAAAGCCAGAAGCTAGAGGGTCAGGCTTTTAGAGATGGAGTCACTCCTGTGCAATTTGTGGATGTTTGTCTTCATCTTGTTACTTGGAGCACTTTGCAAAGTCGCGTTTGCTCATAGTCTTTCCTCCTTTTTTAGGGACGACTTCACTGGCAGAAGAAAAACATTGAAGGCAAACAGTATCTCAGCAATCTGGGAATGAGGAACACTTCTCATATGCTTCCCAGCATGGCAACTTTTGTAGCCAACAAGCCTGACCTCCAAGTCACCATCAAAGAAGAAAGCTGCCCACTGCCTTACAACAGCTCCTGGCCCCCTTTCCCGGACATCCCTCTGCCACAAGTAGTATCTGCAGCCTCCACAAGCAGCAGCCGGCCAGACCGTGAGACACGGGCCAGCGTCATCAAGAAAACATCAGACATCACCCAGTCGAGAGTCAAGAGCTGCTAAGCCTTTGACGGTGTGGTTTTTTAGCTTTGTTTTGTTTGGTTTTGTATTTTACGTTTCTCTAGGAGAGGTTCATCCCTTGACGCACATGAGACAAATCTAAGGTGAAGCCTTGGCGATATAAAACATTGCTGTGTCCGACTCCAGTGCCGGAGTGTTTTTAACTCAGGACTCCAGCTGTCAGTATGTACACCTGAACCCAGGTGGATTTTCAAGGTTGCTGCAAAGGAAAACAACCCAAGACCTTTGGCCCACTTGCAGGTTCCAGTGTTTCATGAGGACCAACTGACCACAAGGGAAGTGGTGCTGCTGCGCTTCTTGCTGTCAAGGCTGTGATGGAACTGAAAGCCTCAGAATGGAAGAGAAAATGTGAACTAGCTGGAATATTTTTAAATAAAGAAAAATCTATTGTGAATATTGTACATAGTGCAGTACTAGCAACGTTGCAGTCTGCTTCTGCACCTTATTAAGAAAGCACTTACGAAAGGCCTTTTATTACCTTGCTCTACTTAATGGCACATTGAAGGTCCCTCCCCACCTGTATTCTTTTCCAAGGCTATTCTTGCTAAAGTGTCTTTAAAGAATAGAGGAAAGGAAAGGAAGTTAAAACTTCCCATGTGGATTTCATACGTTTTAAGACTGCTTTTCTCATGTTTGTTTCTAATCTGCTATGCTTGAATGCCGCGTGGTACAATAGGAAAAAAAAAGAAACCTATTACAGAGATATTATGCAAATTCCCAGATTTAAAAAAGAAGAAGAAAAATACTCTAATTCTAACCAGAGCAAGCTTTTTTATTTTTTATACAGGGGAATATTTTATTCAAAGTAAAATTCTAAAGTGAATATAATTTTTTTTAATCTTTTCTACAGCAAATTTATAATTTTAAGATTCAGTCCTTGGTTATCAGCAGTTATTACATCCTTGTGGCACATTTTTTTTTTTTTAATTTTGTAAAGGTGAAATAGCTTTTATGAGCTCATGTAGCAATCAGATTATCCTGTGGATTGATAATAAATATGGTATATAGTTAAATTTTTAATAATCCTCTTGTTTGTCTCTCTTTTTTAATCTTTCAGAAGCCCCAGATGGCATGGGTTTGATAGGTGAATGTGACCTCTCAGAGTGAGCAATTAGCGTGAGCTGCCTTTGCGATTTCTGGAGTGCCCATCTAACAGGATGGGAAGTACTGCGCTTGAGGCAGCTCGAGCTGGAAAGAGGAACTAGAGATTCAAGGTGGTGTACTCAAGTTTGGCCTCATATGCAGAGGTTGGGAGTTGGGGCTTCTCTTCTGCTGTTATTCCGTGGTTGGACTTTGACCAAGGGACCTCATGGAAGGGATCTTGTGAAAGTCCATGCCTCACCCAACACAGGCTCAGCTGTGCTTGCTGCATTCCTGGTAGATTCCTCTGTTTAGCTTGCTCGCAGTTTCCGTGTCGGGAAAAATCTCTTTTTGCAGAGTTTCAAGCAATAATTCCTTATTAGTGGAATGAATCAGATGTCAAATAAACATTCCCCAAGGCTTTCAACATCTACCATGTGATGGCAAGTTCTGATTCCTCTGGGTCTTTGAGGGAAGCTGCTGAATATCTAATAAAGGGTGGGCAGTGGCTTGCAGAGTTGCATGGTGATGGTGGATGATGAGCCGTGCCATTGACTCTGTGAAGTGCCATACGCTTTGGGCTGTCACTGGCATGGGCAGAAGTTGAAAACACTTATCCTCTTGCAGTTTTTCAAGCTGTTGGAAGCTGAATGGATTGATTCAGGTATGTAAAATACATGGACACAAAGTGTGATTACCATTCTGATACCAACCCGACAGGTGGCTGAGATGAGGACTGTGTATATTGGGCTCATGAGCAGTAACATGCACAAAAATGGCTCTATCTGGCTGTTGGAAAGCAAACAGTAGGATTTTGCTGTGTTCTTAACCTGATGCCACAATTCTGAATTTCATCCCAAGTCCATGTGAAACTTGCAATTTTGTCTTGCAATCCACTGCCTCATGGCCCAGGAAGACAAGGTTAGAACTTTGGTTAGGGTTGGCAGGAGGAGGAAGCCCAGAGCAGTATTTGAAGTGAGGCTGAAAACTTGTAATGGCTAAAATCATCATATGTAAACTTTCTGGTGTCTGTCCCTTTCATCTGTTTGTGCACTGACCTTGCCAGTGGCCCTCTGGATCCAGAGGCCACACGGTTTGGTCTTCCTCAAAGAGATTGCGTCTACACATGCGTGTGTGTGCGGGGGTGTTAGAGTCTCCAGCATCCTGAGTCCTTTGCCAGCAGGGTTATGAGGCTCAAGGCAGGTTTCTTTTTCTTGGTTTTGGGGCTCACTTGGGATTATTTTTATATTTTCTTAACACAGTCTGCTCTGGGTTTTGGAAGTTTTTCCAAGCTTTTCAGCTAAAATTGGAAGTTGCTCTGTAGCATCTCCTAGCCCCTTTTAAGATGATGGGCTCTTGTTTATTAGGGAGGGACCTCACAGAGTCGCGGAAGAGCCGGGACTGGAAGGGGCCCCTGGGCACATTGGGTCCTGTTGAAAGCAGGATCTTAAACTCAGTTATTCAGGGCCCTGTCAAGCGAAGTCTTGAATATTTCCAGCAAGGAAATTCTCTTCCAGGCTTCATGAACCCCTTTTTTCCTGCCTTTCTTTCTGTGGCAAGTTCCCTGGCCTGCAGCTGGTCCTCAGGGCAGTGTTGTGGTTGGGGCTGGTAGCTGCAGGTGGAGAGTGGCTGGAAAGGGGCTGTCCGGGGAGACTTGGGGCTGGGAGAAGGGTCCTCTCCTGATGACTTTTTGTTGTGGAGAAGGAAGAGTTGGGTTAAGTAGGAGAGAAAGCCCAAAGCTGCAGCTGTGCTGGGGCTGGGAAGGGGCTGCTGAACTCAATGGAGGGCTGATGCTCGAACCCTCCTCAGGGGAAGGCTTGTTTTTGGAAAAGAAGGGCTGGAGTGCCAGGGCTTGAGACAGCCTAGGGCTGAGGGTCAGGGCTGAAGGAAAGAGAAAGCCCAGTTGTGTGGGGCTGGAAACACCACGCAGTGTAAACTAAGCGCTGGCACTCACCTTCTTCTCCGAGGAGTATTTAGTCTGTGGACAGAAAGAGGCTCTTGCCTCTGGCTCAGCCTGGGTTTAATGTTAAGAGTTAAGGCCGAGAGAAAGCTCAGAGGTAGGGTTGTGTGAGGGCTAGAAAGCACCTTCCAAAGTAAACAGAGCTGACCCAAGGCTTCTGCTTTTCTGACAGCAAGGCTGCTGTTTACCTCTGCGATGGCCTGCTCTCTCCTCACCGTTCGGATTGGCAGTGTTAAATGTTGGCACATCTCTGCAGGCAAGTGGCTGTGCCCCGTACATTATATACTTGTGAGAGACAGTGGGCTTTCCTCGTTCACAGCAGCAGTTTGAGCTCCTTGCCCCTCACCTACGGCACTGAGGAAGCATCTCAGAGGCCTTGTACCTTCCTGCAAAGCCCCTTGTTAGGTCCAATCTTCTGGCACAAGTGCTTCCTGACCTCAGTCCTGCTTGTCCACCTGAGGGAACACATTTGCCCTTTATGGTGAAACATTTCAGCTTTCTCAGTCCGTGAATCTCACTCAGGTGCCTCCAGCAGGGCTGGCAAAGAGGAGTGAGGACTGAGCTGCCTTTTCTGTGTGTCTGGCATGACTTTGGGTGAGAGTCAAGCCATGCTGGTCACTGGGGAAAGCAGTTGCACCTCCAACTTAACCTGTGCATTCACCTTTAAGTAGCTAAAGCAAGTTACGCGGTCACATCTTGCCTCTCTTCATTCCATGCAAGAGTTGGCACCAGCGTGCTGATGGCCGGGTAACTCGGCTCGCTCTCCCCTTGGCCCTGTGAGCAGGACAGCTGAGCTGCAAAGCCACTAACCCCCACCCTGGTGCGGTAGCTGCGCAATAGGAGGCACACACATATGCCTCTGGGAACGGCATCAGTACTTGGTAAATTTCCCTCTTCCCAGGGCTTATATGTTTGAAGCTCTTCCAAGAGGTATCCAAGCACAGGAGTTACAGTATGTATCCATAACACTGTTCCATCAAAGAGAGTATCCACCACTCAAAGGTGGTGACGCCTCTGCAACTTGCTCAGACTAATAGTTGGCCAACCGTGGGGTGATGTAAATGCAAAGGAGGATTTCTTCGGGCTGGGACATCAGACGTGTATTCTGAAATGCAATGTTCGATTACGTTTGTTATCGGTGCTTGCAAAACTACGCAGTCATAAAACCCCAGCCTTTAATAGCACAACCACCGCTTCGATTCTGAAGCACTGGAAACCAGATGCCTGTCCATTAGCACAACGAGTAATACCAAGTTAACCTCTTCGTGCAATTTTGTGATGTGGTCAGCAGGTGAGCCTGCAGAAATCTCTCTGAGCGGAAGCTGGGAGGGAGGTAAGGGCCAGGCTCTCCCCTTGCAGCGCCCACGCAGATTGTGGCCAGGGTGCTGCCTGTGCTCTGCCAGCTCAAGCGGTCCTCTTCAGGGTAGCTCAGCTAATGAGGAGCCATGATACCAAGGTCTCTGGCAGAGTCTAATCCTCTTGAAAGGGCTGTCCACGGGGCTCAGGTAGGAGAAAAGTCATCTGGGGAGCAGCAGAACTGGAGAAGACCAATTTGCTTGGATCTGAGCTGTGTCCAGAGATGTTTCCTGGGACGTAGGGTACTGTGAAGTTCTCCTATCAGTTAGGACACTCACACAGCCTCCCTCTGTCCCACCCACCACCTGATCTCCTTACGAACTTTGTAGTGAAGGGTTAACATCCTCTTCCTCCATGAGGACCTAGTGAGAGCTCTCCTCTCCAGGCACCCATTTTCTCAAACTTGTAGGAACTTCTGATCCATAGGACACATCCCCTTCTTTCAGAGCCTATTGACAGTAACTGCAGAGTTGCAGAACAGTTTGGGTCAGGAGGTGCCTCTGGAGGTCACCTGGCCCAACCCCTGCTCCAGAACTTCAAAGGTAGGTCAAGTTGCTCAGAGCCTTGTGCGGTCAAATTTTGAGTATTCCTGTGGACGGAGACTCTGCTGCCTCTCAGGGCCTCTGCTCAGTGGTTTCACTGCACCAAGGGTGGAGGGGGGACATAGGGACACAGGCTGATGGGGTTCAGCCTCATGACACGTGTCACGGATCCTTGGGAAATCAGGGGTTTAGTTTGTGGAGCTGAAGACTCCCTGTGATATCAGCGTGAGATACTGCCGCTGTGGAGAGAGCTGCTTTGAAGCCTGAGAAAAAGTGAGGAGTGGCGGTATTTAGCGAAAAGGAGATTATAGGGCACAGGCTCCTCCTGTGTTTGCACGTTCACCACAAGAGGAATCACCCCCTTTTGACTATTGGTGCCTTTGCCCTCGGCTATTGCTGACATCCATCGCCTGGGCTTGTGTTCCTTGCGTTTTTCAAAATCAACTGGTGTCAGCTTCCCCTCGCTCGGAGAAGGCACCAAAGTACAAATATTTCTGTAGCACACAAGGAAAAAAAAGAAGTCAAGTACAGGGTCTTGGGGGTTTAAAAGGTGCAAGTCTGACACATGCCGTGAGGGTAATTTTACACTCTGTTCCCATCCCAAATGTGTTTACTGAGTGGATGGTGCCTCAAGGTAGATGGTATTTCCATGGGGGGTATGTGTATATATGTGTGTGTAGGAGATGAATTTACAGACAGCAGTTAAGGGAAGCTGGGTTCCTGTTCCCTTGCCCTTGAAAGCTAAGCCCAGGCATGTCCATTTTTTGCATGAAAGTTAATAAACGAAAGTACACAATTTTTTTTCTTGGATTTAGAAGGGGCCAAGAGAGCTGCTGGAGGACTCCTATGAAGGCAGGATCACCCTTTCTGTAACTCAACTGAAATAATGGAAAAAATGAGGGAGAACATGAAAAAAATGAAATAATGACCCCAAGCATTAATTTATCCAGGTGTGCTTATGAGTCACGTAATGTTACAAGCCTGGAGTCCCGCTGCAGTCTGGGGCTGCCACTCCTGATGTCCTCCTGGAGCCCGGCAAGATCCTCGCACACAAAGACGCTCAGATCATATTCCAAATGACAATAGGTGAGTCAGATCAAAATTCCCCAGGAGCAGGCCCTTATGTTTTTCCCCCAGCGTGCAGCCTTGGTTCCTGGTTGTGTGTAACCACCTGGCCGTCCCCCTCCGTCCCTGCCTCGCCTGCGCCTGCTCCCTCGGTGGGATCAGCATCGGGGCAGGCGGTGAAGTTTGGTTTATGTCCTGACGCACCGTGCCTTTGCTAGAAGTAACTGGGAGGGAGCAGTATGTAACCTGCACACCTCTCTGTCACAGGACCAAAAAAATACGTTCACTCTGCACTTGGATAAATGGGAGAAAGACACATCAGTAGGAAGCATGAAAACTCCTTTCGGTTTCCTCAGGGCTCCTTGGAGTCACTGGGTTTGCTGCAGGGCTTCAACCTGGGCCGGCAGAAACCAGCTTTGCCTTTAAATCGTTTCCCTCTCGCCCAAGATACATCTCTTTCCCTTTTCTTTCTCTTCCCACCCTCCTCTCTTCCCCGAAAGACGGAGAACCGGTGCTGCCACACACCCTTTGCTGCAGCCTCTCCCTCCCCGTTGCTGGCCTTGTCGGCCGCCTGGCAGGGCAGCCGGGAGGTGGCCGCGGCGTGGGGCTGGCCCGCGGCGGCTTTGGAAGGGTGTGCGTTTGGGCCAGCGGCCGGGAACCCGGGCTCACACCCTCAGGTGCCTGGGGCAAGTGGTCCCTGCAACCCTTGCGGCAGCATCCAGCCTGGAAACACCAGCAGCGGGCCGCTGCCTCGCGTTAGTTGTTTCTGCTGTCTGTTAATTACTTTTGCTGATTGGATTTCATGAGGAGGGACCGGTGGTCAGGACTTGCTGCCACACGCGCGGGCGTTTCTCCTGCCTGTCTCCCTGCAGATGCCGTGGTGGGAGAAACAGCCCGATGACCTTTACGGCGAGCGCTTGGAGGAGGGTTTCCTCCTTTGCGGTAAGAGCAGCAGGTGCAGGACTTTTTTCTGTCAACAATAATGAAAATAGTGGTGGGGAGGAAGGAAACATGGGGGCCAACAGCGACTGCAGCCACAGACGGCGTTCTGTCGGGGTCCCTGGGCTTTCTGAGGAGGTGAAGGTGGTTGCAGTAAGGGTTGGGATGCATGAAAATCAGCAGCTGGACGTTACAGCTCCTTGAATGAGCTTTTCTCTGTGTGTGGCGGCTTTAAATAAATCAGCAAAGGCAGAGGAAGCCCTATCTGAGTTCAGTGTGTTATTTTTTGATGAGTAGCTGATGATAAGTAGCTCCTTTGGGCCGGTTCTGCTCTCGATTACACGCCTGTGGACTAAATAATTCAGCAGCAGCTAAAAGGTGTGCTGTCGAGCTGCCCCAGCCCCGAGCACTGCCCGGCCTCCTCGATGAGTTTGCGTTCAGAGCTAATTCTGGACTGGCACCAGGAGGTGAAACGTCAGTGGAAACAGCTCCTTGTTTTATACAGGCTAATGCGGGTGTAGGGATAGTGGAGAGGAATGAGGGTTACTGTTTTTACTTCACTTCTGTAAGGATTGCCACTTTCTTCAGACCCCAGCGCTGCAGCTCGTCCCCCGAGGACACCCGGTAGCGCGGCCTTCGTTCCCTCCGCTCGCTCGACGTACAGTGTCTCAGCTGATTTATACGCCACATCCTGCCCTTCAAACTTCGTACCTTCGCGTTATGTTTTTCCAGACTGTTTCCAAGGAGAAGGTGAACTTTTAAGACATTCAAACCCGGGCAGCAGGCTGGGGATTTGCCGGGGTGTTGCGTTACTAAACCCTCACAGTTTCTGCCCTGAAACATGGAGGAGCAGCAGGAAACCGGGGGGGTGCTGAGGACGTTTGCTGTAGCACTTGCTTTTTGCATGTGCCCGTTTAAAGATGTTATCTCTCACAGTCAATGTTGTCAAGTTTCAGTTTTCGGTAGTATTTTTACTCTCAGGCAAATTTGATTTTTTTCCCCCTACTTTTTTCAAAGAACTTAAAAAAAAAAAAAAAAAAAAAAAAAAGCCGCCCAACCCACTGTAACATTTTAAAGGCCATTTTTTGTTCCTGTCGCATGTGACAAGGCGCAGGTCTGTTGGGGGCAGCAGCCAGGATACCTTTCTGAATGCAGATCTCTTACAGGCAAGAGAATTCGGACACATAAATAGGGGTGCAGGTTTGTTTCTGGTGCATGCCCCC
>VXBL01004717.1:1064013-1122727 GCA_013400195.1 Aramus guarauna | reverse complement strand
GGAAGGAAGGAAGGAAGGAAGGAAGGAAGGAAGGAAGGAAGGAAGGAAAGAGAAAGGGAAAGAAAAAGGAAAAGGAAAAGAAAAAGAAAAAAGAAAAAGAAAAAGAAAAAGAAAAAGAAAAAGAAAAAGAAAAAGAAAAAGAAAAAGAAAAAGAAAAAGAAAAAGAAAAAGAAAAAGAAAAAGAAAAAGAAAAAGAAAAAGAGGAAAAAGAATAAATACCAAACTTATGGTTGCAAAATCACACTTTGGAACTGAAATTTCCTTCAAAAACACCTCACACAATAGCAACATGGGCCTGATTTTCATATGACTAGTTCATATGATTTTCACTTATGAAGGCTGATAGCAGCACAGGGGAACTGGCACCAGCACGGCTTTCAGAAGTGGGTGGATGGTAAGACGTAAGACGGTAAGGTTTTGGCATTAACTGTAGAGCAAATCTGGCCTGAAATCCTTACTAAAGCCGTGGGAAGAGAACCTGGTACCTGTGGCCTCGCAGGTATCTCTGGGCACTCGCCGACTCTGCTCCGGTGGGAAAAGGGTCCCGAGGTTTCCTCTGGTTTCATCACTGCATCGCTCAGGTACAGTCAAAACCAATTTTGGTCAAAAGAGGAAACCCTGTTTGCAGATTGCAAAAGGGAAAAGAATGGGATAAACTCAAGCATTGTTCTGTAGTGTATATGACTAATCCGTAAAAAGACACACTGAGTTACAATTTCTTTAGGAAAATAAATGAAAAACTATGACATGGTCCCCCACAGTTTCCATAAGGTGAAACTTGAGGGTGATCCGGAGGTCAGAAAGCAGCATCTCCTCAAAGAAATGCAGGACAAAGCATTTCCTGAAATACCAGTGAAAAGAATCATACTGGGCATTTGATAAGCTTCCCATGCTCGGGAAGACATTTGCATCTGTTGCTCTGGGAATAAGACAACATTTCATATTCCTTGGACAAAACTAGGCTAAGATGGAATTACAGCTGGGAGCAGATTAATAAACTCCGAGTAAAACATATTACGGGACTGTAGCAATTATCTATCAAAACCAAGCATGCTAAAACTCCAGAAAAATCAGGCTTGCAGGTAAATTTAAATGGAAATGTAAACACACGAACAGAGGGAGACACAATCAGCCAAGTGCGGCTGCGATGATGGTGCCTGTGCAAGCATGATGGCAGCCCTGCCCCCCGATTCGGGGCAGCACCTCACAGGGTAGTCCCCCTTCGTCTGCCCCGTGTTCACGTGATGGCCCTAGGGCCTTGTTCTTCCACAGTTTTTCCCAAGTTTAAATGAAAGTATATGTGAAAAATGGTGCTGATTTAATTTCATCAGGACTAGATATTATCCTGGAATTCTTCCCTCTAAGCTGGAATAGGCACTGGAGTATGTCCATCCAAACCTAGGATTAGTTCTATATTAAGCAAGGTAAACTACAGCATCTTTGTATAGGAACTAAAACCACTTAAATCTTCTCTTCATTTATGTGATCCAATGTTAGGAAAGAAACTGAAAAAGAGAGCAAAACTTGAAAATTAGCTCCCCTCTACCAAAAGCGGTATCAAGCCATAATATATAATTGCCGAGCTGCCTGTTAAAAAAGTGTATCTATGAAACTAAAGCTTTCCATATGCCTTCCATCAAACTTTGTCCCAGTCCACCGAATCACTTCAGCGTGTCCTCGGACTGATGGAAATTCTCATGTGTTGAGCATTAAATACATATTTTTGTGCTTGGTAGGACACTGGCTTATCAGAACAAGCACCACTACAGCCAGTGGGCGGGTGCTGGTGGCACTGGTGTTGGTGAGCGAGCACCGCAGGACTCAGAGGCTGCTGGTTCAGATGAGGACATCACGTGCTGTTCTTTTCCGGAGACAGGTATAAGTTTAATGTCCTACCAGACGTTGCATTTTATCATACACTGTAAAAAGGTCCCATACACTTGTTCTAAAAGCCCTGAGTTACCCCCTACGTACTGAAATAAGGATTGGAATACGTCGAAATCATACTAAACCAACTCCTTAGCTATATTTGCATTATATATGTAGTAAATAGGAGAAAAAAATACAGGATTTGCCTCATAATGCAACTCTGGAAATGCCATCATTGGGAAGACTAATTGATCTTGCTGAAGATCAGATTGTTTCCAGGACCCTAACTGGAAATGCACTTGCTCATATTCGGCAGTTTCTACCTGACTGGACGAGCGGTCTCCATTTGCAATACAAGCTCGGTTTGCGTGGCCCATGACAGCGGCGTCGGGCTGTCACGGCACACTGCGGTCCTGGCCACTGACACCCGGGGGGGGACACGACCGCACAGAGGTGCCCAGAGCACTGCCTGGGGGTCCGGGCACTGCGGCGCGGGGAGGCTTTACCTTCCTCTATGGTACGTAACTCTATATGTTATATACTTATATATGTGTTATATACTCTATCTTGCAGAGCAAGATGCAATCTTGCAGGGCATGGTTGCTTTTTAAATGAATTCTCTGATCACTCTTGCAATTATTTCTTTAAATTCGACAAGGACGGGGACGCCACGTCTTGCTGTATGTCAAAATATGGCAGCATCTGGCAATGATGTAATGAAAGCAGCAGTGGTGGGGAAACATCGCGTAGAAGGGGGACAATCTAACTTAGGAGGCTGCCATTATGGATGAGTACAACTGATTGTGGGTGACGGGTTTTACAAGAAGCACTTAAAAAAACCCTCAACAACAAGGTTGCACTGTGGCACTCCAGCCTCCATCACAGATTTCTTCTTCCCATTGAAATAATTTGCGATGCCTTGAATTCAGAGCCGTGCTTCCGTTTGCAGAGGATAAGGCCAATACCCATTGCAGAGCGTAGACTTCTGAGCATGGCTAGGCTGATCAGATAGCCATAGATAGCTGTGTCTCAGTAAGAGTGACCATGGTGCCATGGCACAGCAAAGCACATGGCAGAAATTAAAATAAAGCGCTTCATCCAGCTATAGAAATGACAGGCTGAGCCTGGACAAGAGTAACTCACAATTTTTCTTTCATCTCTTCCTGGTGAAGAACAGTTTCCTTTCCTGTGCAGTCCTATCTTCTTTCACCCCATTTGCTTAAAGAGAAACTAAGATGAACAAAAAAAACCCCAAACCCAAGCAAGCTCTAAACATAAACAAAACAAAACAAAACAAAACAAAACAAAACAAAAAAGAGAAGATACTGATGCAACACAGCTGAAAGACACTGGTTTAGCCACTGTTGCTAGACTGCTCAGGAAAGCCTGCCGGCTCAAATACAGCTCTGTGTACTGTTAGAGCTCTTTGCCTCATGGCATTAGGCCATAAAGACATGTCAAAGCCTTCAACTAGAAGTGAACGGCTCTTCCGCCTCATGTAGCCGATGCCACCTTGGAAAATAGGATGGCTTCTGGTGGAAACTTGCTTCAGAAGCCACCGAGGGCAAGAAGTTAGAGCTTTTGCTGCCAACACCTGGTCCCCAGGCAAAGGCCAGGTTGGAGAGGATGGCCACCGGCCAGGCTGTCACTGGCTGCTCCACAGCCGGCCATAGGTCCCTTTCCTTGCTCAAAGTTTCTAGCTATTCACTATCATTTCTCCATAACCTGGTCTTTCTCTGCAAAAATGTAGCTATGACTAGAGCAGAGCTAGGTCCATGGTAACCTGTCCCCCACACCCTCCTATGTCTTTGTAGTGGGCTCCACCCCCACTGTAAGCCTGGGTAAGACCTTGCCTGACCCCTTCCCTTAGCTTCCCAAGCGTGCTGCCACTTCATCCTTCGATAAATTAGTAAATAAAGCTTCATATTAAAAAAGCAGCTATAAATTTTGCCCTTATGGATCTCATGGGAAGATTCACCCCAGATCTCCTGTGTTTTATACTTTCTGATGTCCAGATCCAGTTTTCACTGGTTAGTTTCCCACAGCAATCCCACCTAGTTTGTACCTAAGGAGCTGGGAGCACTGTCCACACCCCCTGGCTCCCGTTCTGCCTGCTGACTGAGGAATAACCTCTCCCTCCCCATGCAGGGATTTCTTTAAACCCAAGCTTGTAAATAAGCCTACTTTGAGGTTGGAGTCTCATGTCATTTTCAGGTCAGACAGAAAAATACTTCTAGTAGCCATAAAAAAAAAATCCCCACCCTCCTTTCATTTCAGCTGAAGTTTAAAAGAGATCTCATCCAAGTTGTTCCTGTAAAAAACAACTTCTCACTCCTTCTTTTGAGTGGTTTGACAGGATTTTTACATCTCCTCCTGACCTGCCGGGATTTTTCCCCTGCGTATGCATAGTGCCTGGTGTCCCCGGGGCAGGTAAGCCGTGTTGCTCACTGGCTGCCTGTCGGGCTTCGCTTCAGCTCACTTCTTAGAAAGTACAAACCACGCTGAAAAGCTTGCTGAAAAGTCACTGCACGCCTTAGAAAGTGAAAAGCTGCTCCTGGGCAGGCCCTGAAAATCTGGGTGTTAGCACCGCGCCATGAAAGTTCGTAGGCGATGGAGCTGCCCGCAGCCCTGGGCGGGTGCTGGGTGGACGGGGGTGCTGGGGCACTCTGGTCCCACTCCAGCAGCTCCACGGTAAGCAATCAGTACGTATCCGCTATGGCGGTCCTTCCACTGGGCATCCATGGGGGCATTTCCATTCCCCCCTGCACAACGAAACGTCTTCACCATTTCTAAGATTTCAGGCTGTGGTGCTTGGCTTTTGTAGAAAACCACGGTACTGGCCCGTAGCCAGAGGACTTCTTACCGTAACTTGGTAGGCTGTGCCTTTAACAGGCAGCCAAGGAGTGTTAAGATCACTTTTACAATGCATGTCCTCAGGGGAAATTAATCTTCAAGTACTTGTTTTCACCATACCAGCCTGAGACTACCCACCGACCCATTGACATACACCAAAACCACTATATAGTCGGAAAAACAGCAGTTTGAGTCAGATGTTGGATATCAGATGGTTTAATGAGATCAACAGACAGACAGCCTGATCTCTGTGCCTTCCATATTCACCCGCACATAAAGGTTTGCAGATGGTTTATGAGATGCTACAGTCCGCGCCCTGACAGCTGCAAGATGTTCAGGTTGTTTATAGAGACGAGGAGAGAACAAGTTCAGCCCTCGCCCCTTCCCCACCTACATGTGAAGCTATATCTGGAACAAAGCATCTGATGTTTGCGCTGAACCTCGTCAACCTTGCTTCCACTTGCAGAGCTGAAGACAGGAGAAAACTAAAGCAGAAGACTGCAGGGCCTGAACACAAGTCGCTTGAGGCTTCTTCTAACGCCCTGCTCTGCAATATAGCTTTAACCTTTTCGCTGTTGTTCTGATCAATACTTCTTTGTAATATGATCTTACTGGGGAGAAAAGGAGTTTCGTGAGTAGATCTACAGCTGTGCATCCAGAACAGATACACCAAAACCTCTGTAACCTCAACATGACAGAAAACCCCTTTGTCCTGCCAACGCATCCCCCCAGCCCTTCTTGGGCTTGTCATCACTCAGCAATTTTTGGTGTTCAGACACGCTGCTGACAGCATTGTGTGAGCTGCTTAAACAGGAGAATCTGTGCTCTGGATAATACCAGTGAATCATGATGAAACTGTTCTGGGAAAAGGTTTTCACCAAGGTTAGCCAACAGAGTTGTAAAGTGACCTACCTCAGAGAAAAATGCCACGTGTCGTGCAGCAAAGGAGGAAAAGTCTTGGCTAAGTGAGGGAAAGGCTTAAGAATCTACATTGCCTTCTGAGGGAAGGAATGACTATCATTTGGGCTTTCGTTTGCTGTCAAATAAATGAGACATAATGATAAATAGCATTTACAGAGACTTTTGCCTGGCCCTACAACAGCTATGAAACCCAAGACTATCAGGAAAGCAAAGTACGGATCTTCTGCTTGGTGTGTGTTGAAGGGACTGCTCCAAGCTGCTGTGTCTGATGGGTCAGCCTTGCCCTGCCGCAAGGTGTGACGAAAGCTGACTCTGCATTGCAAAAGTCGGTGTGGCTGAGGAGCTTCATCTACAGCTGAGAAGATTACCTAGCTGAGGTAGGAGCAGTGACGTCTGAAGGCTTGTGTTTCATCCTCCCAGAAAAGGTGCTTCAGGGATCAGGAGCCTGATAACAGGCTGTGTTTCTCGCCCTTGCCGTGTAATGGGAGATGTGACTAGGCAGAGGGCCTGGGGAGAATTATCTCTCTGGGATTAAAGGAAAACATGTGATTTTCCCAATTTCCAGGAATTAATGGTGTATGGTAAGATCCTTTGGCTTGATTTTTGTGGACATTATATTATTAACATCTGGGAAGAGTAAAATGTGATTGAAGATCCATCAAAAGAGCAACTTGCTTAGGATTTTGTAAGGGGCACAGCTTCTCTTGGGACTCTGAAAACAAAGATCAGATGCAACAAACTAGGACCCCAGCTGAGTCTAGAACAACTGAAAGGTCTGCCTGGATTTTTTGAGTCACAGAGATCAGAGATTGATTCCAGGGCACTTCTTGGCTGATACCATGAAGAAGTGCTACAGTTGAGAGACCCCAGAGCACAATACCATCAGAGAAGAGTTNAGAGAAAAGAGAAGAGAGAAGAGAGAAGAGAAGGTCTAAAAGCTCACTCATGGAAATCCTAGGTACTTGTAATTTAAAAGCGTAAGAAGAAAGGTGCAGTCACTAGAAGCACAAAGACCAGTGCATTAGTTGTGATGTTATTTGACTAGGGAGGTCTGAAACTTCAGCTGCACGAGACTCCTGTTTCTGTGTCATAGTGGGTATCGCTATGAACCATGAACATTTTGTGCACTTTGGCATTGAACAGATGGCAAGAAACTGGAAGGGATTCAACCAACAGTAGACATGATTTAAGAGACACTGGAAGAACTCGCTTGAGAAACAAGCAAGCAAATGTAAAACTGGGGGTGGGAAATGTGCTAGAGCCATTGAGTATAAAGGGGAACTATTTCATTTTACAGAACAGAAATAACCAAAATGAACCAAGGGCTCTGGAAAATTAATACTAGCAGATGTCTCTGATTTAGGTTACCAGTCCTTTTTCTTGCACCTCCATTACAGCCTGGGCAGCAGCAAGGCAGGCAGCGCAGCCTCCCCGCCACTGGCAGCCCACTGCATGGCGGATTTAAATCCTCACTGCTTCCAGGCTAAAGGTGCACACCAAACCATGAGCTTGGATGGCCAGTGCAGGTCTGCTGCCATTCCTCCTGCTGCAATATCCCCAGCAGCACAAGGATGAAAAGGCAACAGTGGACGGCACTTTCCACAGTTAGCCTGGCACGAATTTCTTGTGCATACGAGTAACTCCCAGCGGCAGCTACTCTGATGGGCACATCGGTAAATCTGTATGGAGGTGATGTAACAGGAACAAGCACCTTGCTCAGGTGGATGTCCCACACCAGAAACCCCCTCTTCAGTACAACTGTCCCCAGTACGTACTGTACATGATTTCAATTGCTCCCTATGGCTGCCTGGCCAGCAGCTGCGGGGCATCGCTTCCATCTTCAGTTGTTACCTACAGCGTGCTGACAGACCCTGTGAGCCCCGACGACTTCAGCTGATCTCGCCTACTCCTTCACAAGCCCTGTGCACAGCAGGAGAGAGGACCAGCAGGAAAGGTGGGCTGCTTCTGCAGGGAAGCTCACTGCTCCTTGCATTGCTGGATGTTGGCTGTTGCTCATCACCTTCACCACTTGCATCTGCACCAAGAGCTGGCAGCATGCCGAGCGTCCTTGCAGCCCCACTGTCTCCCTTTCCAACACTCATCCCCATTTCCAATGAAAACATGAAGTTGCAGGTGCCCACACTGAACCCATGCAAAATATTTTACCGCATTCACATTGGATTTTTTCTGTGATGCACAGCTTGCTCACGGCTAGTGGCAGTTTGTGGGATGCTCATGCCTGCAAGTGAGCAGAGAGGTGCTGGGCCCCCAGTGGGACGCTCGCCCACGCACCCATGCACTCCCACACCCATGCACTCACGCACGAGTGCACTCCTGCACCTGCACACTCGTGCCCCCACGTACCCGTGCACCCGGGAAGCCGCAGCAGCTCCCGGCAGCGCTGTGGCAGCACTGTTTGCTGCTTCCCCTTTAGTGGCCATGGCAACTGTCGTTGTGTAATGAAGTGTTGCCAGGATCTGGGCCAGGAGCAGCATTCGTAAAGGAAAGGAAAGGAAAAAAAACCCCAACAAACCAGGGAAAGGCATGATGTCAAGCCATTGAAATCCAAGAACCCCTCCTGCCTGGCATCACACGCACTTTTCAACACTGGCCCCCTGCAATCCAGCCCCATCATGGCTGACCCCGGTCCCAGCAGCTGAAGAGTCACCACTGCTTGTAGCAGCTCATGTGCTTATTTGTGCTGCCGTTTTCTTTCTCCCCTGTGGAAAACAAGAACAAACTGTATCCACCCCTCATCTAGTTGTTCTTCAAGGAAGTGGCTCAACAACGTAACACATACCACTAAGCAGTTAAAGCTGACAGAACAAGCTGCATATTGTGGGATGCCAGGCAGGAATGGCTTCAATAATTGTTATTTTGAGCCAGAACTGCTTGCCTTTGCTTTGCTGAAAATCCCTCCACTGAATCACAGAAGCATTTTTAAAAGTGCCAGACCTTGCAGGTCTCTCTAGCTTTGTCTCCACAGAAGGCGAATTCACCGAGGAAGCAGCAGGGCTGGATGCAGGGATGCCTGAGCCCTTTCTGTGCCAGCCAGCTCAAACCCAGGAACCGCATCCCGGCCACAGTGAGCCCTTGCCGGGCCACGAGTGTCCCAGAGAAGCATGCTGGAAAAACGCTGTGCCCTGCGGAGCCGCAGCCCGGCTGGGTTTTGGCCGGGCAATCTCTGCCTGCCTCTCGTTGCGCAGCAAGGCACAAGGAAAGGCAGCAACGGGATGTGGAAACCAATCCATTCATTTTTTAAAAATCAGAAGGTGGGAATGCAGGAACAGAGGTGTGGGAGCAGATGCTCACTTTTAATCTTTAATCCCTGGTTTCCATAAGGGCATCTTGGCACTGCAGCCTGGAGCCCTTGCCAGGCTGGTCTGCACAGTGGGAGTTGGGGAGAATGAAGGGGAAATGGGGAAGGAAGGCTGTTTTCTAAACAAGGGAAGGGGAAATTGCCTCTGTCCCAAGCCAGAATGGAAATAAGAGGAAATGCTATTTTTTCCCAGGCAGTTTCTGTTGTCTTCTCAAGGCTTTTAGTCAACACAAGCCCTGATTACCAGTGTTTGTGAGCTAAATGCTCTGGGGCAACAGCACCTCAAGGAGAAAACACACTAATGGAGCTTTTAACTAATTGCAAAAAGTACTCTGGTCAGTCCTGTTTCCCTGCCACTGGTTTCACTTCACCGTAAAACCAAAAGCACCTGCTCTGCCCCATTGTCTGAGCTCAGGCGAGCCTGCAGCTCGTAGCTTCTTGGAGGTAACGGTCATAGATGCTTTTCTCTTTTAATAGCAATAAAACCCCTGCAACTGCCAGTCTTTCCCAGCAGGCTCCACCGGGACGACCTCAACCGGCCCGAAGAGCTGCAGCCACGCGTGAGGAGCGGGGACACTGCTGCTAATGGTCCCCTTGAGACCTTAACCCCGTTCCAGCATATTCTGGGACAAGGGCAGGAACCTCAGGTAGGAGTTCTCACCGCATAAAACGTGGCTCCTTTCAGCTTGTGTAAAAACATGTTTATTATAAAAGGGACTTTGTGCAAAGATACAAGAGCCTACCCTTCCTTTTTTCCCTTGCCATCGCACTGCAACAACTCCTCTTCCTTCAGGGGTGAAGACTGCCAACGTAGCCGAAGGCTTGCCCAGGCAGCTCCTCCTTGGCTTTGCATGAACCTGTTTGAGTTCAGAGCAGAAGCACTCGCGGGTTTGGGCTGACATCTAGTGTTGGTGTGGACGAGGCTAGAGAAACCAGCCGACTCATTTCTCCCAACGTGTCAGTGGTGACCTGCAGGGAAGAAGGAAGAAGGTTGCTTTGGCTCAGTGCTTCTAATTTGGTTAGAGACCCGACCCATAAGCCCACAAGAATATTTGTTCCATTAACTACCAAAGAAAATAATAATAATAATACAAAAAATACAAGTGAACAAGTAGTTTTAGGCCTGGAAATCACAAAACCAGCTTGAATTGCTTTGGTATGCTGTTGTCTCCTCATTTTGAAGCATCACAAAGACTAGCAATTGCTCTTAAGCAGGCAGAGGTTGTTTATAGGGAGGCAAACACTTGATGATATACTCTTGAATGGTAGGATATCATTTCAAGGGACTGTTCCCATCAAAAGCTTTTGGTATGATGAGCTTCAGGAAACCGCACTGCTGCTGCCTTGATGTGCCTTATTTGCTTGCCAGCCACACCTCATGTGGACTCAGCCTTTTCATCCTCCCCAAACCGTTGCGAGATCTTTCCACAAAATCCAGGGCACAAGCACAAGTTGGTTCACCCATCATACTGTCTCACTCCTGAGACACATTCCTCAGAGCCCTTCAGTGTTGGCCCGAAGCCATTCATGGACTTAGCCCCTCCACGGATGTGTGAAGTGTGACAGGAATCGGCAATGCCCATCTGACAGAAGGAGAAAGAGAGAAGCTGCTTGTACAGACACTCAGTACCTCTCAAAATTGTTTATCCAAGGATGAACTGGAGAAAACATACAGCTCAACTTTGAAAGTGTTTCCTGAAAGATGCTTTGGGTGCTCAAGTTCACCCAAAAGCTCAAGTTCACAAGGGCTGGAGGAATGACTGAACTAGTTCAGGGAAGATACTTTAGCTGAGGATAATCAAGTGCAGAAAGGGGCTCAGACAGTCCCTGCAGTGTTGCAGGCTGGGAAAGTATCTGGGAGAAATATCATCAAGTGCTTGCCCTGTTTTGATACTGCCCCGTAGGAATCCGGTTTTGACCTCTGTCTGAGGGAGGGTGCTGGGCTATAGATGACCCTTTGATTGGGCCCAGAAGGGCTGTACTGGTATCACCCTGCATTACCATTTACTGGCATTTTTTTTATTTTTAACTTGGGTCTGCTTTAACCCTTCCACATGGCACAGGCAGAAAAAAGTACTTTTGCAAAACAAAAGCAGTTTGGGCTCTCTCCTAAATGTAGCCTTTCCCATGTTCCTGCCCTGAAAGCTGAATAGGCTTTTTGGAACTGCAGAAATTGGCAAAAGGAGAAAAAAGGGGGAATAGAAGGGGGTCATAGGACAAACCTGCTTTGAGTGCACTTGGGAAGTTCATTTCTATTTTTACTTTGATGCTATTAGCAGGAATGTCGCCATTTCACACGGAAAGTCATCTCCTGCCCCCCGCCTTGAGCACCAGCAGAAGACTTGGCTTCAGTTTTGCGCAGTAGCGTGCCCTTTGGGGATCACTTCACCCCTGTGCACCTCATCTCTCTGTGATGGTCCAAACAGTGCTGCCTCAGCCGTCTCCCTTATCTCTCTCGCAGATGAAGTCCGTCATCTTTCCTTACGGTTACACAGCCTGCCTGGCATGATGGGGTCAAGATCCCAGTGGCAGCTTCAGAGGAATGATAAACATGTCCCACCTGGGGTCCCCCAGAGCCACTCTCTGCTCCTCACCCTCCGTTTTCCTGGGCAGGTTTCCTTCCAGTTGTAACAAGCATTTTATCCAAAGCTGCAGGAATGGCTTCAGGTTTACAAATACACGAAAGAAGAGGAAAATGTGTTCATGCTCTACTTTCCCCACACAACGGGGAGGGAGTCTTGTGCAAGAGGGATCCCTAAGTGCTGTTGGTCAGAGTCGCTGGTGTTTACACAGGAGTTGGCTTTGCTGAAAGGGCCAGATGGAGTCAGGGAGCAGATCTTACCATCCTGACAGAGCAGGCACCCTGCCATTGAAGTTTTGAGGTTAGGAAGTTCCCTGCTACTGTTTAACCTTTAAATACCTAGTCTTTCATTTCAGATTTCCTTTCTTTTCAGATTTGCTCAGAGAGGTTGTGGAGGCCCCATCCCTGGAAGTGTTCAAGGCCAGGCTGGATGGGACTTTGGGCAACCTGGTCTAGTGGAGGGTGTCCCTGCCCACGGCAGGGGGGTTGGAACTAGATGGTCTTTGAGGTCCCTTCCAACTCAAACCATTCTATGATTCCCCATCAAATACATTTTTCAGACAACGAGGGAATTCATACTTAGGCTCAGGGCACCTTGTCCAACCACAAACTGTTTGCTCTGTACTTGAACTCTACAAAGTACATGGAGATACATTATATAACTTTGAACCATTTAAGGACAAAGTATTCCCTCATATTGTTTTAGCTATAGTGTCTTTTACTTCATGCAGTGTTCAAATATATACACATCTGCATTTATGGCCACTGTTTATATTTGATACAGTCCCTCTCTTTTTCTTCATGACTGCCTTAATGATAGCATTCTCTGTTACAATCACATCACATGCAATCCCTTTCCCCGACATGAAATCAAAATAGCAGAAAGTTGATCTTGGCATGTAGAAATGGCCCCTGTAAACAAACCTCTGACAAGGAACAAGCCCTACACCAACCAGTGCAGTTACTGAAAGCCTCCATTAGTGACAGATCTCCTCCCAGCTCAGCCCTGATGCTAAGGGGTACGTGCCTATGATGGTGGATCCCCCGGGGAGAAAAGGGTCTGACATGGTGCAAACAATATACATTAAGGTTTGGGATTTCATAACCCTCTTACATTATAACAAGACCATCTTAGTACTGGAAGAATTAGAGTCTTCTTCCAAAAACTTTCTTCCTGAGGCAGCTGCTGCAGGGGGTGCCCACTTGGGCAAACACTGCCTCTGCCACGGCAAAGCGCGGCAGAAGAGGCTGTTCTGAGAGCACACCTCAACTATAACATCCAGTGCGTTGGCTCAAAAGAAGACAGAAACCACTTCTCTGTTACAAGATAAGCTTTTACAGTGATTGCTATAAAACACTACTGTTTTCATATTTCATAAAACCATATAATAATTTTGTTTTGAGGAAAGGAATACTAACAGCTGCACAACGGCTGCATAAAACGCAACAGCTTTGGATGAGTAATCATGAGTTTCTACCTACAGGCAATCCAGAACAAAACTTGGTTCAGAAACTGTGCTCTTCTTCATAAGAGGTTTCCCAAGCTCTTCTGATCAGTATCCCGAGGATGAAGATGCTTAGCCCAGCATTTCAGCTGCTGGGAAATGGCGACTTGCTCCTGGAGCACTTTTGACTCTTGCATGTTGGCTGGTGGCAGCGATGCTATTGTGGGAGGGACCCCCCGCATGGACAGTTTCTAAGGAAACCAGCCCACACTGGGATATGAGCAGCCTTTCCCCTCCGGTTTCCCATGTTTGGCTTCAGATATGCTTAAAGCGCTGTCAGTAGGAAACTCTTTAATGGCTCATGCAACATATCTTTAATTACTCATCTGGTGTCTTCCTGACAGATGCTCATGTCATACGTTTTAAAATAACATGCTTGTAATTCATCTTTAGGAAGTGTTGGTCCAATTTTCCACTCACAGGTTATTCTTGTGGCATATTCCACCGTGGCAGCAGTGCTATTGCTGGCGAGGACTGAATGAGCAGAGAGTCCAGTCTGACCCCACGGCACTCCCAAGGGTTGTGCCAGACCCCCAGGCAATACTAATTCCCAAGTAAGAGCAGAAATTGAAAATCACCTTCCCCGTCTGCCATGAAGGCAGAGCCATGAAGGATGCTGGAGATGCTGGACATGAAAGACCATCTGGGGAACGGCACGGTGACCAGCAAAGGGGCAGCGCGAGCCACCAGTACATTAGATGAGAGGAGACCATGTCAAGGAGACCCAAGCTGGTGCCACCCATGGTGACTCTGACCCTTTCCCCCAGGGAAAGGAGTGGATAACTCCAGTGCTGTGCACAGAGGATGGAGAGCGGCTGGGCACAGGCCGTGTTTCCACAGCAGAGCACCATCTCCTGGATTCGGGCCTCACACTCAGGCGTGGGGACCATGCTGTCTCCAGCCCAGCTGGGACAGAGGCAGTAACATTTGGACACAGTTTAGGATGCCTCATTAAAGCACCTCATAAATCTCTGCCTGCAGTACTGGAAATGTTCCCGTTTGCCCTGAGACTCTGCTGCCTCTGAGCGGGTGCAGCCCTTTCCAGCATGTGGAGGAGGCTGCTGCCATGCAGGGGTATAACAAAATAAGCCAAACTCCAAACAAGCAGAGCAAACAACCTCTTAACCTTATTTCTTGGGGAAAAAAAAAAAAAAATCAATTTTCAAATGTTTCTTGCACCTGCTAAATGCATTAGCAGCAGTGTTGTATCTCGAACAGGCAGTTGTGATGAAAGAAAAATAGCTTCTTTGTGGTGATCCAGTGTGCTTGTGACAGCCATTCAGGAGATGATTTACTGCTGTGTGCTGAAAGCTGGACAGCCACACTCAGTGCTCACATGGTCTCCATCGTTTCCAAACTTCCTTGAAAGAGCTAAGTACTTTGCCACCTCTTTCTCTTTTAAAAAACTATCAGAGCGGGGTTTTGCACGTGTTGACCATGCCAAGGAAAATAAGTCCTTACTGGGAACTGGAGGCAGCAGGCCATCGGCCCTGGAGGTTATTACAGGGTGTCCAGTTCCAGCAGCTGACAGCACCATAGGAAATTTCAGAGGTTTTTTTGCTGCCACGCAGTGGATTAGCACATCACTGTAACGTCAGGAGGGAAAACATAAAAAAAATGACCCACGTGCTATGAAAACAGATTAAGCGGAGAGTTTTGCTGGCGTCAGGCTGTCCCAGGGGACTGGTGCTGGAGGAACAGCCCTCGCTTTCCACTTCGGGGCCACCGGCTGCCTCTGCTCTGCGTATGTGGCCTCAGCCATGCTTTTCCACCCCACTTCACGTGCCAAATGGGTACCGCAGCCCTGGTCAACTCTGGCCTGGGGCGAACAAGAAGCAATTTCTTCAAATAGGCTTGGACTCAAAAAAAAAGAAGGGAAGCTATGGCTACTTCTGCCATGGTGTCATCAAAGGAGTCAGTGGTCATCTCCAGCGCTTGCAGACACAGCCTGTGCTTCACTGGAAACAAGGTGAAAATTAATTTGGGGAAGCATGAACCTCTCCATGGAGCAAAGCCCTGGGCTACGACACCTGGGATCAGAGCTTATTTTTGGTCAGTCAGGCAGCAGAGGTTTTGTGTTCAGAGCAGGATAACCACCACTTTGCCATCTCTTTCAGTGGTGGCTGCTGGGAGTGAGCAGCAAGCCATTTGGTCAGGATGCATGTGCTATTTGCTTTCGTGCTAAAGGAGAAATAAAAAAAGAGGAAAGTTTTTGCTGGTTGGCCTGAGCAGTGGGAAGGGCATGTTTCCACCTACCTTTCTCTGTCGGTGGTCAGCGTGGTGCCTTCCAGCCCACCACCGCTACTCCTCCCTGCTCTGTGTCAGCCTCAGGTCCCCAGGTGTACCTATGGGGGACAGTATGGGAAAACAAGCCCCTGAAGTGATTTGGGTTCATGACAACCTTCCCTGCCCCCTGAAGGGGTGACTGATCAGGCAGCTAAGGTTAGAGGAGCCCCAGCAGAAAAGCAGCTCCTGAGGGAAGGTTCTTGAAGCCGGAAAGAAAACAAGTGGATCCTGGGACCCACTGGGAAGATAGTTGCCCAAGTTGGAGCAAGCCTTCCTACTGTTTATTTCTCTTCATTTCAGGTGATCAGAACTTTGTTTAGCTTCTTCTCAAAGAAAACCCAAGGGCCACCCAAAATAACCTACATCTTTAACTCTTCTGAGTCATTCCTGCTAAAGGCAACAACTCAAGAGCAGCACACCGCAGTGGCCAGACACTCAGGCTAAAGGGGCGACAGCGTACGAGTACAGCCGTGCTTTACGTGTGCTCTCCCTGCGCTTGTTTGCCAGAGTACAGATGGGCTGAGCTGGGCTGGAGGAAAAGCTGTGCCACCAGAAGATGTGCAAACAGCAGCACGGGCATGGTCCCCGGTCTCTCCAGAGGCAGGAGGTGGCCTTGGCAGTCCAGAGACATTCACAGAGCAAGGGGAAAAGGAGAGCACAGGCTTTCCAGGTTTCCAGCTTCTCCCAACAGCATGAAGGGGAGGGGGGAGCTTTGCATATTTCTAGGAAGGGTGAGGTCAGTTGCAAACATATTGACTTGAGGTTGTCCATATGAAGAGAAGAGCATTTTTATGTTGACTAAAGCTGGAGCATTAAAGAGGAGCCTCAACACTGGAGACAGATTTCAGGGAAAACGAAGGTATAATTTCATTCAAGTGTATGATAAGCTGCTTGAACAGAGAGGAGCAGGATGTCAAACAATGAGTTCTTGCCACTACTGGAATTGGAAGATGTGATTATAAATCTCAGGAGTGTGGCAGAAGAGCAGTGATCTAAAGCCACTAAGTTGAGGCAGCTCAGAAAGAGGATGCGGACGTGGCATAGTGGATTCAGAGCAGACTAAAGTCACTATGGCACGTTCGCATCCCACTGAAGTCCTTCTGAAGTCTGCTTTGGGTTGCATTAAGTCAGAGGTAAAGGGGACAGGAATCAAGGCAATTTATCTCAGACAGTGAAGTACCCAGATGGAAAAACCAGATCAGGTTCCCCCAGAGCTCAGGGCTGTCCTACCTCCTGTCCTCACATAAAAGATTCCTGCAGTCACTGAGACCAGCTCAAGCCATAAGAGGTATGTTAGGATTTCCTAACCTGAGCACTCAGTCGGTGAGGGAAAGTAATGCTGACCCTGATGAAGAGATATGACCTTGCCCTTCCTACAGGGAAGGACGTCATCAATAGTATTTAGACAGGGATGGGACCTTATCTGTAAGAATATCTGACGGCCATTCAACTTTGCTTAAGTTGTAAATTGCTGATGGAAAAACACTCAAAGCTGGGAAACAGATATCATGTAAATATTGCTCTACCCAGAGCACGGGTTGGGTTGTAAAACAGCTGTCTCTTCTTTGTGGGAGCAAATTCTCCAGAGGTGACTCAGCAGTCAGGGAGATGAGAACTTGACACCATTTCTGCATGATGGGCAAAGTCAAGACTTTAACATGTGTCCTCCAGGTGAGGGCTTCAACCTCCAGGACAGCCTTACTGATAAATGAGATGCGGTAACTAAAAGCCAGGACCAATGAAATAAAAAATACGAAAGCCAAAATGAACAAAGTGCAGTGGCATATGACAAAAGCAACGGCAACTGTAGGCAGCAACTTGGAAACCCACTGCAATACAGGGCACGCTTGCTGCAGGCAGCCTGGTGGAGGCCAGCTTTTGGGGCATAATTATAAATATTCTCAGGTTAGCTTAAATACCTACTGTCAGAATAAAGGCCTTTTTCTTCCTTAAGTTATGCTGCAAGCCCAACTCCCACAGTCCTTAAGCATTGATGTCAGAAGTTAAAGCTGAACTCTGTATAACCTCAGAGCTATAAAGGATGCCAAATGCAAAATATGTGGGAGTTTTAAAATGACATTTTATTCTAGCCCTGGATAGTTTACTTTCTACATATACTAAGTTTAAGCCAACGCTGTAAGTCTGTTTTGTGCTCCGTGTAAAAGTGTCACAGAAAGATCAAAGACAGAATATTATTTTATTCTTGCAAAGTAGGCACATGGTCACTGATTCGCCAGATAGTTATCCTCTCAAATCACCCCTCATTTAATGGGAAAATCTGAAACACAAATACTTTACTGAAATAGGTCCACATTTGGCTATCAGTAGACGACTGTAAGATTGTGCAAGATCATTAGACTTTAAGATCATACTTTCATCTTTTAAGGCTGCTGTTCAAGCAAGGTAATAAACTGGCAGAAACTGCTGTGCAAGGCGCTGGTGGACGTGCAGAATACCCTGCTGTTCTCTTGGAGGAGCCACGGGCATATGAATGGATGTGTTGAGCTCAATGTCCTGACGACCATGTTAGTGTCACAGCACAGCAGGATTAGTAACACCTACTTTATTTTGCTGATTATGGTTTTATTTTTTTATACTAAATAAATTAACTAATCTTGATCAACTTGCTTAGCTTGCCAAGTTTCCATCCTCACCCACACCATCGTATGTTGACCCCTGTTTCTGGAATAGCAGTAAAATCCTTCACCAGTTCCCCACCATACAGGGAAATGACCAGACAGCAGAGATGAAGCAGAAGACACAGTATCCACTTACTTAGGACTGTCTGGTTTTGCCATCTAGCAAACTTGACTATGTGATTTCAACAGAAAAATGCATTGTGCAAGATTTCCTCAATGAGGTAAAACCTCCTGCATTACAGGACACCGGCGTCCAGGCAAGCACCGTCTTGGGCTAATTAAGTAATCAAGTTGCAGAGACATGAGTTAGAAATGTTGGGGAGGTACTGGAGGTGGAGATGGGTTGATATCCAAGCAAAACTGAAATCTTTTGGAAGGACTGAAGACTAGTTTCAGTCCAAGACAATGATACACTTTTCCTGAGCCGGATGGTCCTGTGCTCAGGCTGACACACCACAGGGTGAGGGAGGAGGTGCTCTTCTGCCACACGCAGCCATGAGATGCCATCACCTGGTGCAGGCTTCCCAGTCTTTCCTGACTTGAGCTCCTACATATCTTCCAGTGGTAGAGGCTCACTTTGTAGTGAGTTTAAGCCCACTGGTGATCAGTGTATATTTCTTAATTGCCTTCATGACCACTAGGAAGTAATTCATAAACCTCTGTGGCTCTACAAGGTTCAGGTTAACATTTTTATTCCAACCCACACTAGCTATATGAAATGTGCTTTTCCTTAGGGGCATCTTTAGGGGGTGTATTCCACATGATGTTTGCAGCCTCCCTCCCACCCCAGCCCTGCAGATGTGCAGCCTCTCCTGCCGAGGAGCAGCCGCCGGCGGATTTAGGGCATTGCTGACCGTGTTCAGTCCTATGGGAGACATGGCACTGCCTGCTGCTGTCCCCCCAACCCTTTTCTTCTCTCCTTCACTACGAATGTCCGCTGCAGCAGTTCAGATAATTTGTGTGTTTTTGAAGCAGGGAGAATGAGCTGGCCAAGAAACTCACTACAATAAGATGCTCTTGGAGGCCTGGGTGCTGGTCATACAACAGCTGGATTAAGAGGGGTACTAAGCAAAACACTTAAAGAATTCTCCCATTGAATAAATACTCCTGTTCTTCACCCTCCATAAGAACATGAAGTGCTAGGATGGCTGGAGCCAGTGGTCTTTGTGTTTCCCAGTGCGGGTGCACTTTTTTCCTGTGAATTCATCCCATGTATGCTTTTAATGGTCATGATCTTCAGGGACAAGGTGTTGCACACCTGAATGGCACTTTGGTATGAAAAGCCACCTCCTTTGTTCATTCCAAACCTGATTTAGTTTTACTTAACAGCCTGTTCCCCAGGAGGAACAGTGTCAGGGAGCATTCACAGGGAAAGGCAGTGCTGGCGATGATCATAGACGCTTAAAACGATAGAATGGTTTGGGTTGAAAGGGACCTCAAAGACCACCTAGTTCCAACTCCCCTGCCTTGGGCAGGGACACCCTCCACTAGACCAGGTTGCCCAAAGCCCCATCCAACCTGACCTTGAACACTGCCAGGGAGGGGGCCTCCACAACCTCTCTGGGTGACCTGAGCCACTGAGGGGACTCCACTGGTTTGGTAAGTTTCTTCATCTCCACTAGATTTTTCTCAAATAGAAAAGTTATTAATATGACTTGTGCCTGTTGCAGGGAAGGATGGAGTAAGAGATCTGGAGAGCTACTCTGCAAACATCACACTTGCCTGGACTGAGACACTTCAAAGAACATTTAACCAGCCCCTGGCTGTCCATCAGGGCCACCACTGTCCCACTTTGATGTACTCATTATCCAGCCTGTGGGCACTTCCAGTAAGGCAAGTGTCATACCAGCCAGGTAGGTTAGAGGAAAACTGTGCCTCAAGAAGCTGTGAAAGGTCACTGCTTTTCTCCAGGAAAGCTGGTGCTTCTAGCTTTGAAATGCTCTGTAACTAACAAGTGTGTGACTTTATCATATACATCTGTGCATGACTGACAGCAAGAGCAACCCAATTCCTATGTCTTGAATTCCTCACGATTGAACTACTGCACAACAAAAGATCGCAGAAATAACTGACTTTATGTTAAATATCATCTAGGAAGACCTGATGGAGCAGCAGATGCCTTGCCTAATGCACCCCTCCATGCAGAAGCATAGGTGAGAATGCACAGTGCAGGAGCAAAGAAGCTGATATTAAACTTCTGCAGCCACTGACTTCTACCAAGGTAAGACCTTCTGTCACCTGAGAAGGCAGACACATGTGTTGCCAGAGGTTTTCTGTGGAAATCAGCAGAGGGGCTGGTACTGTTTGTGATGTTTTCAGCTTGGGTTTGGTGGGGAGAAGAGGAAGAAGGACCTTAGTCCAGCAGAGTTCTGACCTTAAAACATCAGGCTGGCACAAATATTCTGCTTCTTCAAAGAAGTGCAAGCAACTTATCATTTCCCTCAAGGCTTTTATGTCTGGAGGCGGTCATGGCCTGTTCTCTAATGAGAGAAAAGAAACAACCAAACCAGTAAG
The DNA here is from genome assembly GCA_013400195.1 of Aramus guarauna. Lineage (NCBI taxonomy): Eukaryota > Metazoa > Chordata > Aves > Gruiformes > Aramidae > Aramus > Aramus guarauna. Next base: position 1,102,240 of record VXBL01004717.1, on the reverse strand, counting down.
TCAGGCCGTGTTGGCCAAAGTGCTGAGCTACTATTGTGTGTGAAGGAGAACAGGAACTGAAGAGAAATTACAAGCTGACAATGAATCATGTTATGCCTTCTTGCAAGAAGGACAAATTTCCCCTTTAGATTCTCTGATTCACTGGGGAAAAGGGAAACCATGCTTTACTTTTAGCAGCTTTTGTTCTTGCACGTGCTTCTGGACCTAAGGCACAGATGTAGCTATGCTGGCAGGGAGGCTGGTACCTCTGACAAGCCAGACCGAACTGTCGGTGTGAGCCCAGAGAATTTTCTTTCATTTCTATCATCGTGCTTGTGATTTCTGCAAGACCAAAAAAAAAAAAAAAAAAAATTAAAGGAAACCGGGGCCAGTTTTAAAAAAATGGNACACCGGAGGCAGTTTTACAAAAATGGAAACCTGCTTTTTTGCCAAGAGGATTTAGGATTTCCTGAGCAATCTAAGTTGTCAAGGATCTTGTCTCAAACAAAGTTTGGATCAATGGGGTATCTCCTCATGCACAAATTGGGCTGAGGGATTTTCTTTCCTTTATGCACGCTTCTTCCTAAACCTGGTCCTACAGCTAACTCACAAGGACTGTTGTCCCTGGACACTAGATCAGGCTCTGATAGCTTTTGTAAGAGCATTTGTATCAAAATATTGTTATGCTGGAGTCTCCAAGGCCATCTGGGGCTTTGTGCAGACAGAGTGCTTACAAATGAATGTGAACCAAAGCAAATCAACATTGCTTGGCAGGGATGAAATGTATTGCTAGGGTCTGTCTCTGCCAAGCTAGACTGTTTGGCTGCAGTCCCACTCTTCGGGGGGATTGTCTGTCAAAACACAATTTGGTATTGTACGGCGTCATGGTTACATGGCTCACTACTCCCTTAACCCCTCTCAGGCCTTACACTCTTGATATTTGTTGAGTGGAAACCTGTGAATCTCCAACTCTTAAAGCTGATCTCAGGCTTTGGTACCGTGCACCAATTTTGCCTCGTGTCACGGTGTTGGTTCAGGTGGAGAGCTCCTTCCCTTAGGAGCTCTCAACCAGTAGATTGCAACCTTCTTGAAAGGAAGGCATTATTTCTTAATGCCATGAAATGATAAGAAGACATATCTGTACCATCTCATTATGGAAGCCTTGCTTCTTGGCCTAACCACCTCAAAAATCTGGTCATCCTTTCCAGGTGAGAGTCCAGCTTGCACACTTGATTGACTCTCCTTGATTATCCCATCCCTTCATGAGCAGCTTTTGCTGCTTCTGCCGAGCCCTGCTGGCAAGCTCAGAGGCCACACATTAGAAGACAAGCCAAGACATCAACGTGATTGCCCTCACAGGTTTGCCAAGAGGTGTATAACCATATCACCCTCATCACTTCTGGTCATGTTTGTGAGTTCATTCAGCCAAAATATGGATGTAGTAAATTATCACAGGGGCTTGGCCAAGACATGACACTACAGGTTGCTCCAAGACCATTACATACATTTTTTGCTACAGTGAAAATCCTCAGTAAGCATTGGTAGAAGTGCTGTCTGTGAGCATAGGTTCTGCAGGGCCACCTCCCGTCCTGGAGACCCACAGAGGGGCAGCAGGAGGACATGCATATTCCCTTGGGGAGGCAAGTGAAGAGGCAGATCCTCAGCTGAGACCCTGCGGAGCCTGGAGATGGCCAAGACCGGTGGCTCTCCATAGGTATGACACACAGCACGTGCCGTCCCGCAGGCAGGCAGCTGCCCGTGCCACTGCCTGGGCTGTCACGTCGCCCGCCAGCCCGGCGTGCAGCTGCAGCCTGGTCCCTGGCGGGCAGGGCAGCAGCAGCCTTGCACAGGCTGGGACGCCAACAAAACACAGCCTGGCTGCCCAGGTCACGCAGCCTTGCAGCTTTCCTCTCACGCTGCAGGATTTGGGTGCTCTCCTTTGAAGTTCAGGCTTAGAGCATGCCTGTACTTCTCCGCTCTCCCAGGTGATGTCTGCTGCAGAGGCTGGACCTGGGGTCCAGGACCTGTCATTATCCCAGCAGACTGGGGATGGCTGACTGCTTTCTATGAGTCCATCTGTCCTTCTCCTGGGCACGGGGCTGTAGGGATGGCCCCAAGGCTCAGCTGTCTCTGACCTGAGGTGCAGCACATCTGTGTCACCCTGGGTTGGTTTTGCTGAGAAAACTGCTGCTGCTCTGTGAGAAAATGCATGAACTAAACCCAGGCAAGATAAGAAAAGTCAAAACACAGGCAGAATTAAACTAGTCAAGATGATAATAGCTAGCCATGCAAAGCTCCAAAAGTAAATGCTACGTGAAAAGGGATAAAACTCTGAAGGGACTGGTTCAGCCACTACCTTGCTCTGAAGATCCCTGGGCTGCAGCTTAGAAATGTCCTGAGTCCTTGGCTCAGGTGTAACTCTGATGTGAGGGTATGTCCCAAGTGCAGGGCTCTGAGATGGGGGATGGAGAAAGGGGCACGTGAAAAAAAAAAAAAGAAAGAAAAAAAAAAAGAGTGTCTGTGGAAGCTGTAGAGAGGGAGATGTCCACAAGGAGTGTATTGAGTCCACTGGCAGGGAGGAAGACTGAGGAATTCTACTGGGACGGGGAACATGAGCATCACCAGTTGAAGCAGCTCTGCTCATCCACAGGCTCCCCCCTCCATCCTCTTCCAGCTGCCTTGAATGACTCCTTCCTACAGAAAAGCCCAGCACCTCTTCCCCTGGCGGGGTATCTTCTTTATTAAGCCCCATGGGAGAAGGGCAGGGACAGCACCTCTCTGTCCATGTCCCGCAAGGGGTGACCTGCAGACAGCTGCTCTTGCTTGCAGGCGCTGAGGACAGGCCAGGACGTGAGGGGGGTTTGCACAGGTGTAAATAAGCATTTGGGGCAAGGGAGGTTGAAGGCTCTCTTGCTGAGCTTGCATCACCCCAGTGTTTGGTAAGAGGCGACTAGACACGCTGGACGTGTAATTGGGAGCTCTATAAGGAGCAAACAGAGGTTCAGACGTCCACGTCAGGGTGGTGGCCAGCTATTGCAACCTTCCCCAGGTGTAAACATCTGCGAGGGGCCGTTCCCACGATGAGCGAGACATGGGCTGGAAACACCCCTCCTCGGGGCTATATTCTCCTCCTCATATTGAGAAAGTCAAAAATTACCCTTTCACCATCCCAGCTCTGTCCGTCAGGTAGCTCCTCACCTGCAGCGTTTCAGAGTTAATACAGCACTATGAACTTCTTTTATTTGAGAAAACCAAACACAATTCAAGTGAGTTAATATGTATTTACAGTGTACAACAGGTGCTGGCATTGGATTAGAGGTATAGTTAGGCTCCTGTGGGTGGTAGGAGAAGAAGCTGGTGGTGACTCGTGACTAAAATGTGAACGATTTTTCATTTTTAATATGAAATTTGGCACCACCCATCCTTTAATCTCTTAATACCTTAATATAAATAGCCAGAAAATAAATGTATAATTTGGCCCGTCTAATGCTGAAAACCAGATTTTTCTATCAGTGCATCAGGAACTGGATTAGTCCCACGGCAGCACAGAGTGAGTGGAGAGGACAGGGTCCCTTGTGGAACCCGGGTCCAGGCGGACAGGAGCTCGCTCAGCCCGGAGCTCTTAGGTGCAGCTGCGCCATCGAACCACTCGCGTACCCACCTCCCAAACCGGGGAGATGCTTTGCCTTAATCTCACTCCAAGCTTCCATCACAAGCCCCTGCCAGAAGGATAAGCAGAAAGCGCACGTTCACATGGCCGGAGACATAGCACTCTGCTTTAAAGACATCAGCCCCTCTCCGTGGGAGCCCTCGTGGAGCTGGGCTGGAGAGAGGGCTCTGCTCTCTGCGAGCGGCGGTGGGACCGTGGCCGGGCACTGCGCTCCCTCCTCGCCTGGGGCCCGCAGGCAGCGTCCCCGCGCTCACCCTCCCTCGGGTGACTTTGCGGAGCGGCCTCTGGTTACTTTTGCGCCGTGTTTTGCCCCTCGCTGCAAAGCATTTTTTCTCTGGCTGAGAAGTACCGAGCTCTTCCCTCCGCTTGCTGGCAGGATGGAAGTTAATCATCTGCTTGCAATTAGCCTGTGACCTCCCACACCCGCGGCGTGCGCAGGGCAGTCCTGTAGCTTTAACGCGGACGGTGGAGGCAGGACAGCAGTGCCAGGTCCAGCCTGAAGCTGCTGCAGATCCCTTGCTCCTACCCAGCCTGGCCCTGGCAGCGCTGCCCGCCATGGGGAGCCGCAGCCTCCTCGCCGCCATCCTCACCGCCGCCCTCGCCTCCCTCCCACAGCTCCTCGCCACCCCCTCGGGCCACCGCAAGCTCCTGGTGTTCCTGCTCGATGGCTTTCGCTTCGACTACATCGACGACAGCGAGCTGGAGGGTCTGCCGGGCTTTCGGGACATTGTGAACATGGGGGTGAAGGTGGATTACATGACCCCAGACTTCCCTAGTCTCTCCTACCCAAATTACTACACGTTGATGACGGGTGAGTCCTTGCATTTCTGTACTCTGATGCTCCTCAGAGCTGCCAGCTCCCCATGACTTTTTCCTTCAAACATGATGTAAAAATAACACGAGTCGTGCTTTTAGCTGGGAGTTTGAAAGCACTGCGGCATTGCAGCTCAGTATCGCTTGTCTGAAACCTGCTCTGAACTTGGAAGCACCACTTGCAGCTGGTTTTTGAAGTTCTCCTTTGCTCTCGCGTGGTGCTGCCAGATCCCTACCTGCTGCTACTGCTGCTGCACGGCTGCCCGGGGCTCCCAGGTGGGAGCACTGATGGGGGCTGCTGCACATAGAACATAAAAACAAGTGGCAAATGCACAGAAAATTAATACGGAGCCTGCTCACAGGCTTTCCGGTTAATAAAAAGGCATGTAAACTGAGGCTGGCTGAAAGAAGAACTTATTTTCAGCCAGCAGGTCTGTTTTGGCAAGTTCAGCTTTAAGTTTGTTTTTAAACTTAACAGAATTTCTGCTTTCACAGGTCCCTGTCATAATGTTCCCCTGAGTCCTTATATCTGTAAAATAACCTGAAATAGCCAGATAAGAAGACATTAAGGATTTTTTGCTTTTGCTCCCCTACACTTTCCCTTTTTCTGACTACCCAGGAGAGGTTCTCAGAAAATTGGGAGGACTGTCATAATTTTCATGATGCTGATTTCCTTTTACTCCAAGCAGAACAACATGCAATTACAGTGACACTAGGAGGGAGCACAGAGTACAGCTGAGCCCTTCACATCAGAGAAAGACAGCCTGGAAACAAAATTTAATTTAAAAAAGCCCAACCAAACAAACCAATAGAAAAGTTTTTCTGGAGTTTACGATTGGATTTTTCTCCAGAGTTATTTAACAAACAAGAGCTTCCAGCTAATGAGGAGTGAAAAAATCTGTCCTCTCTGAAGATATGTGGTATCTTCTGCTGTCCCCAGAACAATACAATGCCCAGCGGTCCATATACTGCTTGCTGGGAAAGCAAATAGATGCCATTGTAAGATGAAAATCTGACATCACTTGTGCCCGGCTTGTTTTGAAACCGCTTAACCCCTTCCTCCCTCTCTTGGGAAAAGAATGCCTTTCTTTTGCTCATCTCCGAACAGAAAAGAGTACAAAACTGCCACAGGGGTTTTTTCATGACTTGACGCAAATGCATGAATGCAGAGCAGAGGTCGCGACTGAAAATAGGGGTGCCACTCCACTGTGGACTTTGTTCTTTACGTGTGTGTTCTTTAGGTGTTCGTAGGCAAACCGGCTTAACACTTCTTGAGTAAAAAAGTCTTGAGAAGAAGTTGTTAATGAGAACAGGGAGAGCGACTGCTTTCTCTCCTTACCACAATTAATCATCACTCCTATTAAGTGAATATGCGTAGAGTGAATTCTATAATCGGCCTTCGGAGGAGTTTGGAAAACATTCTATTTTGTACTCACAAAGGAGGAGTTTTGTTTTAGATGATGCAACATCACCACTAGACTTTTCACATTTTTAGGGTACTAGAGTTCCCACACCCTAGCTTGAAGCAATGAGACAATCAATGAGCCCAAACTCAACCCTTCTTGCAAGTCTCCCGGCCTTCATGACGAGGCTGGCAATGCAAACACAACTTAACCGCAAATAACAAGTCACCTTCATAACACATGAGTCACAGCAGTGTTAAATAGGTCAGGAACCACCAAGGACCAAGTTCAGGTGATGAACATGCCTAAAGGAAGATCCAAGACTGTACTTGAGCCCTTGGGGTGTTAGTGGATGCCGTGGCTGTGTCCTGGCATGACAGCAGAGTAAAGTCCATGGTTGCACTGCTCTTAGTCCCAATGCCATGGTGCAGTCTCNAGGAGGGTAGATTTAGATTAGATGTTAGAAAGAAATTCTTCACTGTGAGAGTGGTGAGGCACTGGAACAGGTTGCCCAGAGAAGCTGTGGATGCCCCATCCCTGGAAGTGTTCAAGGCCAGGTTGGATGGGGCTTTGGGCAACCTGGTCTAGTGGAGGGTGTCCCTGCCCATGGCAGGGGGGTTGGAACCAGATGGTCTTTGAGGTCCCTTCCAACCCAAACCATTCTATGGTTCTATGATTCTGTGTTTTAGGTGATGGTGGAGTTAGGACCATGGGCACGTGGCAGATGTAGCATTAGCTGTGTTCAGTCTGTTTATGTTGGATTCGGAAAGCTGGGACAGCTTTTGGAAAAAGTGCAGCGTGGCAGGGTGACATGAGCATCGTACTGTAGCGATCTGCTTAAGGATGGGCAAGTTACCGTCTCCCTATCGCTGCCGTACGGGTGTGGGAAAGCTTACATCGCATCTCACTGTTCATGTATCTCTTCTCTGGCGGGGGGACTGTAACTGATTTTGCTTCTGTTTGCAACTGGGGTTTACAGGACTTAAGTGTTGCCAGAGTTTCTTCTGGGAAATCAGGGACTACAAGGACAGCTTATTCTTCATGTCTTGTCCTGAACTGCTGCATCATGAGCTGTTAAGAAACTCACATTTTAACCTCAAATTGCCATATCTTAGCATTTATGAGTGCCGTTTCATAGTACATTGGTTTTTTTTCAGCTAAATCAGCTTAATAAATTTCTTGCCCCATCTGCACACTCCCGCCCCTGACTTTTTCATTATATCCCACCGCTTTTTCAGATAAACACTCCTATGCCGTCTTTATCTGCTCATTCACAAGGTCTCGTGGCCCCACATCCACTCAGGAGCATACCCAACTGCCGGGTCTAGGACAGCATGTGCATGAAAACGCTGCGGTTGGGATGTATTTCTCCCTTGCCTCTATCCATTCATGTGAGCAAGGCCTCTCCTTTCTGCCTACCATCCTTCACCCAGCATCTGCACAAGCTTCATGACTCCAGAAAGGGGTTAGTTATTACGGGGGATGTCCTCCCTTATTTCAGCAGCTTTGGAGGAGGACAGTGGGTTCTGCTCCTCAGACACCATTGCCACTGGGACAGGTCGGTCCCCTCAAATCTGAACTCACCTCCTCCTCCCGCCTAGAGCTGCAGGCCAAGGTTATGGAGGTCAGCAGCATCTGTACCACCGCGTCTCAGTGCAGATGCCAAACTGCACCCATCAGCCCTGCCAGAAGGCAGCTTTCCTCTGCAACGGGCAACTAGCAAGCAATAGCACGCAGTGCAGCCGCCTGATGATCTGCAGCATCTTTTAGTTGTTATATTTTACTTTACTGATGTTTTCAAGAGGGCAGCCTAACTGAATTTAATATTCATGAGAAATAGCGAGTTTACTGAGCTTTTCAAAGCTATAACCAAATAGATGCAACCATAACTGATGATCAAGAGCCATGGATCTAAACCCAACTAACTAATGTCTGCTAATGTGAAGCATACCCCACTTTGGTGAGACTAGGTGCTCACGAAGCACAGACACGGTGGGATGAATGGGGTCCAGCCTAGGAAAATAAACCAGAGAGATTTTGGAAGGGAAGCGAGGGGAGGGAGATGCCAGTGGTCACGCAGTGCTGCAGGGGGATGGCAGAACTCTCCCCCTCCTACTTAAATCTGTTGCTGCTGTTAACCTACAAGAAAATATTTGCTGGAGCTTCCCTGAGTGACACAGAAAGCCTCAGCCCAAAGCCCGGGGCCTGCCTAGAGGTCTTTTCCCTCCCTCGACATCTACAGCAATTACGAGAAAGAAAACCAGAGCATGGAAACAAGATGAATGCTAACGGCTTGGCTTCGTACACTGTCACCCAGTGATTCAGAGCTTGGGGAAAAGCTTCTGTCTCCCTGCAAGCCAGGGCATGGCGTCATGGCCCTCTGCCCCAGAGCATCCCCCCGCAGCTGCCCCGGCTCCCTGCCTCACCCACCATGCTGTGCTGGGCCACGGTGCCCTCCGCCAGCTCCCCTCGCTCAGCGGTGGTAGCACCCACGGTAAAGATGCCGGGCGTCAGAGCTGCCGCTGAGCACCTCGCAGGGTCTCCCACCAGGGACAGTGGGTGCTCCCAGCTCCACAGGAGAGCAAAGCGCTATCCTGGATATGTCCTGGATATATCCTGGGTATCCTGGAACGACAAATGCTGTTTCTTTGAAGACAGGTCCAAACACCAGCCAAGTCACTTCTGGAGCAAAGGGATCTCGCTGACATGCGACTGGAGAAGGTGGTTTGTTACAAAAATCTGGTGGCATGCAAAGTAGCCCACGGATGTACTGTACCAGCTTACAATCCCACTCTTTGAAAAACAATCTTCTCTAACAACTTCATTCATGCCATGTCTCAGTTTTGGCTTCCACAGTGGCATAAAGACTGGTTCTTGGGTGGTTGGGTTGTTTTCTGAGCTGCCAGGCTGAATCCTGCCTGATGTCCTCGCCCTCCATGCTCCAGTTATGATATTGCAGTTGTTGACTGGAAAGGCGTAGCATAAACCAGTGAATTAGGTAAAAGGAGTCGTTGCTGCTGACAACATGTGTTTGAGAGAGCTTTGTGGGGCTCGACGTGGGCTTGGCAAGGGAGGGAAGAAGGAGTCCAAATTTGTGTATCCCAAAAGGCTCACTTAAACACACCACGTGCTGTTTGTTTTGCAAATAAAGGGATTAAGACCACAAGCCACCTCGGGTTTTTATCCTGTGGGGAGCTTTTAATTTTTACCTTTCCCTGCCACAGCCTGGCTGTGCAGGGAGCTCTCATGCCAAGCTGAATGGAAAGTCTGAGGTCTCCCCTGTAACCACTGCGAGCACGAGTTATTGCTTCAGAGCCCTTTGTGCCATCTCTCTCTAGAAAAACTGCTCACACTGAGGAGTTTGGGTCTCCCTTGCCTGCCAAGTTGCAGGCGTTGGAGGTCTGCTGGGGGACCCCCTGCCCTGCAGCCCCCCTCAGACCCCCCCAGCTCAGGGCACGCAGGGGCCCCTCATTTTCCATCCCCAGCGAGCATGAACATGCGCGGACAGTATCACATCTGAGCTAGAAACTCAGGGAGGATTTCTTTTCCAAGATCCTAACAACAAATGAGGTCTTTTCTGGCAGGTCCTCTGCGAGGACACGCCAGCCGCCTGGTCAGCTGTGCAGCCCCGCATCCAAGAGCCATATTTCTCTTGGCCTCCATGGGAAGGTGGTGGGTGGGGAGCTTCTTGGAGAGGAGCCAGTGAGGGGCCTCCATGTCCCTCTTTAAACAGGACCTCATCTTAAATATTTGGCAGAGAGGCTGCAAGGTCCCCTGAAGCTTGCGGGATGTCTGCTTCTGGTTTCCCCCGAGCACAGCAAATCTCGACATATACCACGCCCCATTTATTCCATGCTTTTTGGGAGCAAATGTCCTTTGGACTCCCACCTCTGGAGTCCTCTGGGGACCAGCTGATGTGCGCACGTACTAGTACATTTCTTGTTTGCTGTGAGAGGTCTCTTGGCTTACAGCACAGCATCTCCACTCTCCGTCCGCTCACTCCGTACCCGGAGGAAGCCCCATCTGATGATGGCTCTAGTCGATGCCTCTTTGCTGCTGCCCAGTTAATGGTATCCAGGCTCCAGCCTGGTCCTGGAAAGGATGCTGACAATTTCTGTTTAGCAGTTAAGCAAGTTTTTAACTACATAAACAATACCTGCATATTGTCTGAGGCATAAAAAAATTGAAGGGTAGGAGTAGTACAGGGAAATTTATTATTGGTACACATGGACTGAAACTATCTCAGCTTCACTGTCCAAGCTGAGAAAAAAGCCAGAAGGACACAAAGAGCATGATGAGTGACAAGGCAATAGGATTTTTTCTTTCTGCTCCTCTTTTAACCACCACACATGCCAGCAGCAGCAGCAGCAAAGATAAAAAAATTCCATTTGTGACATACAGTTTTTTAATCAATACTCTCTTTCTTGGATGCAGTAGCTTTCCATTTGTGAAATTGTATGTTGAGAAGCAAAAGAGTATTACCACAAAGTCATCTGTGGTAATACTGTTAACTGGCATGGAAGGGATACCATCCTAGCAGGGACAGGCTGGAGAAGAGAGTGGGAACCGGAAGGGGTTTTCATTTTCACATTCTTCATCTCTGTTTACTCACCGCCTGCAGGAAGGCTGCAATGCCAAGTGCCAAGATTTTTCTCTTTCACACATATACAAAATGTTGTAAAAAAAAAATCTGTGTTTGCTTTCTACCAGTTAAAAAAATGAAAACACTTTCAAAGTGGAGAACAGAAAGTTTTCTCTGACACAAGACCATATCTACAAATCTAAGCACAGAGTTTTTTCCTTCTTACTAGATACAACCTCACAGCTCCCCACTAGTATACTTGCTACCAGCTATTAGCAGCAGTAAGTGGACAGTCACGTATCAAGGTATTTCTTTGCCCAGAGCCGAAGTCCCAGCTGATGAGCAGAAAACTGCCAGAGGCTCATAACCCTCCCTGATGGCGCAGCCAGCCGCTTTGCACGTGGTTTTATTCAGGTCCTCTGTAGTGGCTGGAGCCGCCGTGCCCTCGAGCTGTACCCAGCCGTGGGCGGTCAGTGGTCCCAGCATGGTCCCTCAGCCCACCGCTGCCGCTCAGATCAGGACACCGACTGGCAGCCCGGAGCACCTGCTCTCCAGAGGTGCAAGACCTGCCTTCCGGCACACGCGAACATCTGCAAAGCCTAACCCGGATGCTTTGGAAGCAATTTTTCTGCACCTCAGCCCTTGCCCTGTTATGAAAAGATTGAATTAAGAGTTTCACACTCTTATTAAATCAATCCCCTTCAGGGAAAAAATAATGATGCTGTATATAAGTGAGATTTTTCTGTGCCTTTTGATGTGATCCTACTTGGATTGCAAAGTCTCGCCTGACTAAGGTGTTTCTCCTTTGGATTTGAGGTCATAAAAAATTGGAAAGACTTTGCCAGAAAGCTCTTCTGGGAACGTAAATTGTCTTTGTACATCTTGCAGGTACTGTTTTTGCTTGGGGGCCTACAGATGGCAGGGCCACTTTGCCCAGACCAGCGCTCCCTCTGACTTCTCACGAGCCCTGGTCTTCTCCTGGCCGGTTAAGATTTAGCACACAGGTTTTGTTTTTTTCCCTGTGGTCTTTCTTTTTAAAGCAGGGCAGATGAGATCCAGCAGGGAAAGAGCAGCAGTGCATATATCAAAGCAGGCAGAGCTGGATCCTTCAGGATGCTCTGCTCACAGCGGGCTGGGCTCAGTCCTTGGGGACAGCACACCATGACATCTGCTCCAGAGTGGAAATATGGTGCTGGGAACTTCAAAATCCCGTTCTCTTCCTCCTCCAGGCAGGCAGCATGAGCAAAGCATTTCCCAGAGCAAGTCATCCAGCAGGTCACCAGGGGTGTTCCCCAGCCTATACAGCTCCCTGGCAGCCTGTGCTTGCATCGTGTCATAGAATCATAGAATCATAGAACCATCTAGGTTGGAAAAGACCTTTAAGATCATCAAGTCCAACCACTAACCTAACCTTGCCATCCCACCACTAAACCATGTCCTCAAGTACCTCATCTATCCTTCTTTTAAATACCTCCAGGGACGGGGACTCAACCACCTCCCTGGGCAGCCCATTCCAGTGCCTGACAACCCTTTCTGTGAAGAAATTTTTCCTAATGTCTAACCTAAACCTGCCCTGGCGCAACTTTAGACCATTCCCCCTGGTCCTATCGCTTGTTACCAGGGAGAAGAGGCCATGCCCTCTTGGCTCTTGTTGCTTCCCAGGGAGTGGGGACATCATGGTGGGAATGGCCTCATCATCAAGGCAAGGCATGCATATAATATCACACAGAAAATTGAGGTAAATGCAGGTACTTATGTTTGTCCTCGGGTGGATAGCACATGGGTACAGATTGTGGTACCTTTGGTGAGCTGGCTAACATACACACCGTGGGCTCGCTGATAAATCTCATTTGCTCCATGCAGAGATGATTTACTTCCATTTTGTGGTACCAGATGTAGCATCACACATCTGTCACATGCTGCCTCTCTTTACAAAAATAAAAAGATTATTGAGTGTTTCAGAGGAGCACTTTCTCTTGTAGGTTTAGGCGCGGGTGGTCCCTGTATGATATGCGGTGGCTACTGGCGATCCTACACTGTGTCCCTGCCGTCGGTGAAAGGCTGCCAAAGAAAAAAGAGGTCATTCCTGTAGCAAATGCTATAGAAGCGCATGCTCTGGTTTCCATATCTCACGTGTAGGGTGCACAGTGCTCAGCGCTACTGTGCTATTGTTGTGGGTGGCCAAGTGACGGCGTGTTTTGTTGGCTTTTTTTTTTTTTTTTAATTTCATCTTTATTTTGCATAGATTCATTTCAATGCTGACAAAAGTGCCTGGAGACGTGGGAATGTGCTTTAGACAAAACCAGTGCTGTAAGAAGTGTAGTGTCCAAGTAAGCAGCAGCACACAGACTTGCAAATGCTTTTGCTGGCTCTCTTCCAGAAGGATACAGCAGTTATCATATTCCTGGGAACTATACCTCCTTCATTTCCTTGCTTGAGGAAGGGGTGCTTTCCACTACAACTGCAATGAGTTTAAGTAATGACATCTGCATGCTGAAATTGACTTTTGCCCAGTTTCTACTTTTATAGCTCTTAAAATAATGTTTGATTACCGAGAAAAGCTGCAGTAATGAAAGCAATAATAAGTTCAGTGTGTTATGGTGACTGTCTAACACCATGTTGCTATTTTGATAATCATTGAAGAGGAGATCACCGAAGGTCATTTTCTCAGGCTGGACAAAATATCTTACTTACAACAGGAGATGTAAAGAACTCAGGCTGTACAGGTGACCCAAAAGAAATCTGAGAAGTGACCTAACAGCTTCAGCACCCACCTGTGGGTTTCCCAGGCTGGCACCGGTTGTCTGCTCTCAGTTTAGCAGGTTGATAGACGCTGAGGAGTACGTGGACTTCAAGAAGCTGAAGAGACAGGGTTGCCCTCTAAGTAGGAAGGCTGTGGTTTTGGTGCACTACAGAGGCTTTCTTCTAGCTCTTTTTAGACTTAGTGAAGAAACCACTTGGCAGCCTAAAGAGGACAGATGACTGCCCATCCAATCCAGCAGTTCTCCTATATTAAACCTGTTTGGTAAATAGTGACTGCCACAAATTGGGAGTCCTTTTCTCCCCTGGGGAGGAGGAAATGTTTTGCATAATTGAAATACTTCATAGTAGGGAAGGAGAGTTCAAAATCCATTTCAACATCACATGTACACAAAGTGTACAGAGTTTTCTGCCCAAAATGATGCCTTTTCAAAACAAGCATGCCAAGGTTATTTCAGTTCTGGTCACCACGCTCAGTCTCACAATAATCAAAGCCTGTTGTCTGGATCCTTGCAATATCATGACTCACCAGCTAATGATGACAGTGTCTCACACATGCATTAGTCATTGCTTTTTAAGATATGGACATCACGAACTCCCAGTACAACTTAATCTTCAACATTTCTTTTCCCATTTTTATTAATTCACCTGCAAATTATCTCTTAAATACAGTATCTCCTCTACTGACAATGACAAGAAGTAGAAGACATCTCTTGGCTATTATATACTAGTATCTTGTGATATAAAGTTGCCCAAGGACTCCCAAGACGCAGTAAGAGGGCTGAAAATGTCTGATGAAATGATTACTGTCCCCACAACCCAGAACAAAGTGTGTTAATTTGGAGGAAAAAAAAAAAAGCTAACAATAACAGAAAATGAAAGTAATATATAAAGGTTTTAGCCTAGTTTTTGCTTGTTTGAGGAAAAACCGTGTGCCCTATGGATAAAGGAGAGGGGAAATGTGAGTTTCCCAAACTGTTTTGTTTCCTGATCATGCTCTTATCCCTGCCGGTTCACAGACTGCTTTCTGCAGCCCTCTGAGTCTGTGCTCTGGTGGGTACCTTAAAATAGCCTCAGATTTGGCAGATGTGCATGCTTAGAAAGACCCGAGCATCCACCGAACATGTGGCACCTGCGTGGGCTGCTGCCGCCATGGTTTGCGTACATGGACTGGGTACGGCATGTTGAGCTGGCCATGGGGTGCAGGATTTGCTGCTTCTGGTCGCAGCTCTCTAAAAATTGGCAGTCTGAAGCTCAGCTAATGATGTGATCTATCTCTACAATTGGTAGAAAGCAATATGCACCTCAGAAGATGACTGCTCCCAGATACCTTAGATGTCTACCTCGGGGTGGCATGAATTGCTTTCTAGAGGTGCTGCTGCTTCTCCATTGACTGTGAAGGGAACACCGGTGGCTGACCAGTTTCAGCAACTAACTTTTAGGTGGCTGAACTGGAGGATATTGAGAGCTACCTAGAGGATCTCAGTAAAAGGTAACAGAGTCAAGAAGATTGTACGAGCAGTTGCAAGGTAAGAGGTTCCTGAGTTCAAATCAGGGCTTTTCAGCTGTTTTGCTGGATGATCCGGTGGTGGCAGTGGTGCTGCTGATGGCATCTTTCTGCTGAAGAACACCAATCTGATTGTACTGTTGTGTTGTTTTTTTTTCCTCCACCTCTGAAGGTCGCCACTGCGAGGTCCATCAGATGATTGGAAACTACATGTGGGACCAAAAGGCAAATGTATCTTTTGATATTGGTGTGAATAAAGAAAGCCTGCTGCCTCTCTGGTGGAATGGATCGGAGCCTTTGTGGGTCACAATGATGAAAGAAAAAAAGAATGTTTCCATGTACTACTGGCCAGGTTAGTAGGTCAAAAATTGCTACCATTTTAACGGTGCTTCTTTACATCTAAGCACTCCATACACTGTAGGATGGGTCTTTAACACAGTTCTGAAATACAGACAAGAATTATGAGTGCTTTACTAACCACTCATAGAAATGAATTACCTTTTCTCAGGCCATGACAATTTGCATATGCTTAGAAAGCAAAAGACTGAAGTGTCACTGGAGGTAGTGTTCCACCAAACATTACCTTCAGGGGTTGCTGGCTTGCAGAGCATCCCCTCCTCCTCCAACTGCTCCTGCTCCTGCCCACCTGTAGCTCCTGCTGTGCTAAATGGTTCACAGAGCAATGCTGTAGACCATGTCACTGATCAAAGTCAAACAGTAACCACCCTCCTCCAATGCTTGTTTGATTTTAACCTGGAAATTAGTAGCTGAAGATGATCTACTTTTGCTGTGGGCACAGCAAAATCCAGCTGAAAGCAAAGCATCCTTTGGTGAGCTGGAGTGAGCACTTTTGTCCTCCATCATTAACTCAGCTGAGGTCCTAGTTGCTCTGAGTCTGAGCCATTCGTTTGGAAGGATTTGGCTTTTCCATTCCTGGTTTTTTGGGCATTGGACCACTGAAATCACTGAGGATGTATAATAACAAGCCTTTTTTAACAACTAGGAGTTGTTAGTTTGTCCATTTAGGGACCCACATGGAAATAGGTGTTCCAGCTGTGCAGCCAGACCCTTGCAAGGTACCCAGCTTCCCAACTTTTTGACCTTTTAACTCTGCTACCTAAGCAGTAACCAAATACCTTCAAATGTGTAACTGCAGGCTAGAGGACCGCGTGTTAGAAGAGCTGTACTGAATACAGCCAGTCCCAGTGGGTAGGGCAGCGGCAGCTGACTCATGCCGTGGGCTCCTGGCCAGCTCATCTTCCATCTCAACACGTGTGCTTGGTCACGCTCTTTCCATGCAATGTGGAATGGTGTCTCAGAAAAAAAAGCTACAGTTCTGAGGAAAGAGAAGAAAGAGCAAACTAAGATGGAAAACATTGAAAAGCCATCTAGAGCGTTTCTACGGCACTGAAGAGTGAAAAGATCTGAGGGTGACAATAATTGCCTTACAGACACAAAGGCAGTCCGAGGGACTGGAATTGCAGACTAGATACAATGGTTTGGATCAGCTCTCAAAAAAAAAGCTGCTTCTTACTGGAGATCACTCAAGTGACCTAACAGCAATGCAAACAGTAGGATATAGAAATTATACAAGAACGTAGAAATTCTTCTACATATTTACAAAAAGACCCGTTTCTATAGACTATTCATTTTTAAGTATTAATGTAACTGCACTGAATAGATATAATTATGCACCGAATAGATGTAACAGTCTACAGAGAGCTACTGAAATCCAAACGAATGATATCACGTTCCATTAAATGCCTTTGCAGTTTACCTGGCTCCTTCATGGTGCCCTTTGAGCAGGATCTCCAATGGAGAAGCCATATAAGATGTATACGTATGTATCCCTGTATATCCGTGTATACTCTTCACACTTATCTATCTATTTCCAGTGGAAAATTGGTAGGAACAGCAGAGCCTCCCTTTTCCCAGTGCTTATCCTGCCAAGTGCATGCATTGACTCTCCTCTGACACACGGGGAATTTGTGCCCTACTGATGCCAGTGGGAATTTTTGCATGGATCTGCTATTTTAGCTGTGGATTGTGACGCATACATCTCTCCGTCATTAATTATTCCTCTGTGACAGACAACTTTTGGCTAAGTCATCAGTACCTCGGTTCAGCAAACGCTTAAGCACATGCTTATTTTGAAGCATGTTCGTGGCCGCAAAGGACACACGTGCCATACCGGGTCAGGAAGCAGTTCAACGTGGAACTGCTGAACTAAAACACGGGGCAGTCAGGCTGCAGTAGGGATCCAGGTGTAAATGGAGAAAATAGAAGTCACTCCAAGTGCAATAGTATTTATTTATTTATTAATTTTTCCCCATATGAATTTTTGGAACTGTTTTCTAGTTCCATAGTAAGGATGTAATCCTTACTTCTAGATTTATTATTTTAAAGCTTTAGTTCTTTAAAAGACATTCGACTGGGGAGTGATGCCAAACAAAATGAAAGAAAAAATAAGGGTTTAATAACCAAGGTGGGTGAAGGTCCCACAGACATTTGCACTATGAACTGCTATTAGTGAAACTTTCCAGTCTGAGGATATACTGCTGCTTAGTAATGAATCTTGCAAATCTGATAAAAATCCAAAGAGGAAAACTTTGGGAAACTGTTAATAGGAACTGCAATGTACAGCCAAATTAATCACACTTTGTTCCGGAAGATGCTATTTTCTCTCTAGCCAGCAGTGAAGACAAACAAAGAGGGATCAAATGTAGCAGAAACGCATTGCTAATGCCAGCGAGCTGATTCCCGTCGTTAACTTACACCACTGCCATTTCCTCCTCAGAGTCACTTCCAAGCCTTGTAAAGTCTGAATCTAAAATCTACCACTTCATATTCTTCCCGATAGTCCTCTCTCACACGTAATCAGTGCTTAAAGGATGAAAACCCAGACCCCAGCAAACAGGGACACAGAGCAGGAGGGATGTCAGATGTGAACACCCATCCATCACAGCTTTATCTGTGGGCCCAACACAAACACAGCAAAGTCAACTTGTGGGCAGAACTCGTAGGGGCTCTCCTGCCTCTGGAAGTGGAGGAGCCGAAACACCGCCGTGCCGGGGGTCCTAACCGCCGCTTGTGCCAAAACGTAAGCGCTTGGCGTGTAGGGTCATTTTTCTGCTTTTTTCACGGGGTTTATCAGGCAGCGCTTCTTCTCTTCGAGGCATTTCTGGGGAAAACCCATACATCCTCTGACAGTTCGCTAAGTAAAACACAACAGGCAACGCTGTACGTGGGGTGAAAGGTGCAGCCTCACGCCCAGGTTGCCTGTCTGAAGCACTGCTGCTCCAGCGGATGGAGAAGCCCCCGAGGAGTGCGAGAGCATCCCGGAGGTACCACCAAAGTCAAAGTTTTATAGTGCTCCTCGCACTCAGCCCAGTGGGTGATGTCACCCCAGACTCTCAAGCTACTTCATTTTTCAGCAGCTTATGAAACTGCTTCAGCTGAACTGCAGCGACATCTTTTCTCAACACTGAAATGACAGAAAGGGAAAAAAAAAAAAGACTCTAAACCCAACCTTTCGCCTTTTAAACACATTTGCCAGACTATGGAGCTAGTCTGGAAAGTTTTCAAAACCTGCTGTTATGACATGAAGTGTCCAACTGTTAAATCAATGTTTAGAAATGCAATTTAAAGCTGGCAGGGGTTCAAGTCCCCATGTCAGATAGATAAAGAGGAGCTTATATATCACTGTGAAAGAAGTCCTTATTCTTGCTCCAGAGGTTCAGGTTTTAAAATAAAGGTTTAGTGCCATACAGAACTGTGCAGAGAGGTATCTAACATTGCATCATAGCAAATATAGCTTATCTATTTGTAGTTTAACCAAGAAAAACCAAACATTCCCTTTGTCTGGCTCCAAATACTTTTAAATTTCTTTTCCCATAATATTTAAATGAGAAAATTTACCAGTTGTCCTGGCCTCTACCAAAATGAAATTTAATTATTAAAGGGTCTTTGTGGCTAGTATTTCGGAATTGTAACAAGCCTTAACATCAAAAATCCAATTTTAAGTTCTGTTCATCATGGAGGGAAAAAAAAAAAAGGAAGCTCTTGGTATCTAAGCAGCCTGAATTTTCAGTGTTACTGCCAATGAACTGCACACTTGAAGACCAGTATTTAGTGGCCAAAATGATTTCTAATTGTTGCTGCCTCTGTAGTCCTTTATGTCATGCTCATCACTTGACAATCTAGAAATAGCAAAGATATCTCAGCAACTAAAATATACCAGATCCCCAAGAGGCTAATGCTTCCAGTTAAAATTATCTCATGAGTAATTCTAAGGAACGATATCTGAGACAATTATAATCTGATGTCGGTATCTGAAGAGGTAAGAAGAGGCTAAATCATCATATTAGTCATTGGCTAAGAGCTGTCATCCACCCGAACTCAAACACTAGGCATTTCCAACACGTTTCCAAACGCGTCCTTAACTTCTGGCCTGGCTTTGGAGCCAATCTTTTCCCAAACTCAAGTGTCAGAGGGGACATTTACTCTCAAGTTCCAGTTCAGTCCTGAAATACTAGCAAAGCCCAGAGGGGGCTACTGCGTTACCTCTAGCATCCGAGGCAGCTTAAACCCCATATTTTGCTGCTAGTACCACCCAGAAAGAACATTTTACAAAAGATGTTCTGCATCTGCAGGTCCTCAGGGCATGGGCAAGGGCTCCTGCTTCCTGGAGATGACTTCAGGTCATCCATGGAGTACTTCTTTCTTTTTTTTTTTTTTAATGATTTGGTTAAGTAGCAGCTGGGACACAATGTAATTTCCAGAAAGTGCTGGATACGGATGTATAGAAGTTTTACTGTGGGATGGTATGGAGTCAGTTCTTGTCAAGTAATATCTCCAGTCTGTTCACCGATGCTTCAGATGACTTTCGTGGTGGGCAGAGAAACACTGCAGTAGCTCCACACAGAGAGGAGAGGATTAAGTCATATCAGTTTGGGGCAACAGGGGAAGAATGAGAAGGGAGCGCCATCACACATACAAACAATTTTAAAAAACCCAAATATTAGATAGAGGTTTGAAATTATTTGAATATGTTTTCACATAAAAGTAAATTAGTTGAATATATGTTCTGTTTATTATTGCAAATAATTGATTCTTACAAACAATTAATCATAACAGAAGGTGTCCCTTGAAACGCACAAAGAATATGGAGACCTGGACCATTGGGTGAAAAGACTGATTCTGTCATGTGTGCTAGGGCTCTTTAACTTTTGGAAAGGGTAACCTCCATCCAACTTATCTGGCTTTCTGCAAATAGGTGAAGATTTTTAAAAATTTCCTAAGCTTAAATATTTAAGTTTTTCTAACCTTTCATGGCGCTCCTGAGAAGTCATGATCAGAAGTCTCTTAGCCAGCTTAACCTGCAAGCGGTGTGCTTTTCCCCGTGCCCCAGTATTGCACCTCAGCGATGTGAGCTCATGCGGGCTGAGATGCCGGACACTGACAAATTCTCTTTACCGAGTGTCCCAGTAAGCAAACCACTGTAAATCATCTCTGAAAGCAGCTTTGCTTGCTCTAGTGCCCTCCCTGTACTTACACCTCCTGCGCAACCTTCTTGCTCTCCAAGCAACAAGCCAACTTTAATGTCTATTCCTTTCATCCCAAAGGAGAAGCAAAGTGACCCAAATGTAGGCAAATTCAGGCTATGGCTTAGAGTTGCCTTTTTGACCTGACTGTATTGCTGTAGTCAGAGGCCATTTTGCAAAAGATCTCTTTTTTCTTTTTTCTTTTCTTTCTCTTATGCCCTAGGAATACACTGGAAAATGCATAACTGTGATGGGAGGACTCTGGGGCTCTCAAAAGATAATTTGCATGAATCCAATGTTTCTGAAAGCACAGTTGTTTTAAATATTAATGTTATTCAGCAGCACAGTAACTGGAGAGTGAAAGGGCAAAAACCCCCACAAAAACATGTTTTTGTGTGTTCAGGGCCATGTTCTCCTGTAGGATTTGTTGCCATAAATTTCTGGGCCACAAAACAGACTGTATTTTGCGAGAAAGGCTGCAAGTTACCAAGAGAGTTAATTGGTTTATACTGTTTTAATAAGACCTCCTGGGAAACAGATTTAATAGTGGAGTGCCAGTATCACATAATAAAATACAGTTTATAGAGGATATTATGATGTAAGATACAGCACGTCTAACTGGAAAGTATTTGCTGAACTTTCAGGGAACAATATCTAAATCTATTACGTTGGAAGACTGGAAATGAGGCTATGTGGCCGCAGTAGTTAAAATGAAAGCAAGCTAGCAGTCTAGGTGGAAACAGTCTGCCATGAGGGAATCAAAGAGTTTTACCGTGGGAAGGTCACTCAGAGACCTTCCTTTTAGAGAGGGAAATAAAAGGATCCCACGTACGGTTTGCTACAAGCACTCATCAAACCAACCTCTCTCCCCTTTTCCCTTCCCAACCACAAGGTTTCCTGCAAGGAAGGTGTAAGG
Source organism: Aramus guarauna (assembly GCA_013400195.1). Taxonomy (NCBI): domain Eukaryota; kingdom Metazoa; phylum Chordata; class Aves; order Gruiformes; family Aramidae; genus Aramus; species Aramus guarauna. The sequence continues at coordinate 1,081,067 of VXBL01004717.1, read as the reverse complement.
TAAGTAATGTGACAGGGAATTTACAGACCTGAAGTTGGACCCCACAGTGTGGGGTCTGTGATTAAGGTGAAACAGCAAAGGTTACCACATTTTTCGCTCGTAGGTTGCGAGGTCGAAATCCTTGGAGTCAGACCAAGTTATTGCCGTGAGTACTTCAGTGTCCCAACAGACAAAAACTTTGCGGATGCCATCAGCGATGCTCTCGAGTCTTTGCGGTACGTCACTAGAATTCTGCGGTGTGGGGTTTCCTCTCTCAAGGATGAGTATTTGGGTTTATTACCAGCCTTGCTGATGGAGATTTTCAGGATTGGCTACCAGGTGGGAAGATGGGGGCCCAGACTGTTTTATAGTACTGTCATAGAAATATCACCATTAGAGAAATAAGCCCTTACATTAAGATCAGAGGGAAGGATGTGCTCATCTTTTCACGTGTAGGTTACAACACAGAGGAGACATCCAGACTTCCTATTTTTAATTTGCTGTTTCAAAGAGCTTCAAGATCAGTCTCTGAGTATCTGTTCACTGACCTGCAAGAGCAGACTTGAAATGCTTGGATTTGGAGAGAGCTCTAGGGAATTTGGAAGTTCTGAAATTCAGCTCTGGTCACTTATTTACGGGACCAATGTTCTGGCTCCTTCTGCATTTTAGAACATCTCAGGCACAATAATTTTGGAGTGGGCATTCATTTTGTGCAAATATGGGTATAGACCTCTTTTGAACAGAATAGAATAGTTCAGTTGGAAGGGATCTGCAATGATCATTTAGTCCAACTGATGGGAATGATGGGAATGATGGGAATATATCTCTCAACCAGCTCCTAGGAAAACTGTGTGCTCCACCCCCAGCTTTTTAGTTCCACCAAGTCTTGTCCAAACATTAACAAGGGACAATTCCATGTATCTTGTAAAATCAGGGAAGATTGCACCACCGTGTGCAGAGCCAATGTCTTACTGTAGCTATAACTGAGCTTCCTCTTTTAAAACCTTGTTGGTTCCATAATTATCCAGTCCTAGGATGCACTTCTAATTTGCTACTTGCAAACTGGCGTAGCAATTTGAATCTGAGGAGTTTCATATTCAAATGCTGACTGTTGCTTGCCCTTGAAATGAAGGCTCCAAAATGATGAGAGTGCTGCTGGAGATGCTGATCCCACTTGCACACTGGGTGCTGCTGCACAGATGCTCACAAATCACAGTGTCGTTTATAGCACAGGGCTTAGAGAGAGAGACGCTGTCTCCAAACATGTGAGACATTTAATCCTGAAATGATTTAGCTTATATTTTAAGAAAGTTATCTGCATGAAGAGTTCATAGGTGCCATAGGCTTTCTGTAGTTTCTGCAACACTTTTATTCAGTGAATAAAGAAGGGAATAGAAAACTGAATATAAACACCAGCTCAGACTTCTGGTGGAAACGCAGAATTACCGTGGAAAGATTTTGAGTCGAGTATTATTTGGGGATGGGTCAGGATAAGCTTGAAGCTCCCTGTCTGGTTTCTATGACGCGAGGTACACAAGGCTGCTCAGGATGGGTCACAGCTTTGTAATTGTGAGTATGATTAAAACCAAGGCATGAACTGTTAAAAGCTCCAGCCCTTCGAGCTGCCCTTTTGGGTAGCTGGAGCCCGCTGAAAAGACGTCAAGAGCTAGTTCACCCTGAGTCACAAGGCTGCTCGCTGCTCTCTTCCGTGAAAAAGGAAGAAACGGGCAGGGACACAAGAGTGTTGGTGGGCCAGATTGCAAGGGCTGAAAGCTGGTGATTTCAAGAAAAGAGCAAATCCTTGCCACCATGATGTCTGCCGTAAACACCAGCTACAGCCTGCTGAAGAGCCCAGATCCTACAGATTGTGCTGGAGCTGCGGGAGGTCCTTTCTCTGGTGTCCATTTACTCACCATCCCCTCTTGAATTTCTGCCTGGGTTCCTTTCCTTTAAACTAAGCGCCCTGTCTGCAGCAAGGCAGGAAAGAGGAAAAAGGAATGATTGCCGATAAAATTAATCATCAGTTGTCCGTGTAAATACTGCGGGGACTTACAGAAAGAAAGGAGGGTAGAGAATGAACAGAGAAAAGAACAGGTAAGTTTTCGTTATCCTTTCTCTCAGTTATTTTTCCCTTCTTTTGTCCTCTTTGTTTAGTCCTTTAAAATTCAGCAAAATATTTTCAGTGCTGCTAGGCCAGCCTGTAAGAAGTAAAGCCTCTGAAATGCCTTTATTGTAGGTGTATTCATTTAGCAGGATTTAGCATGTCTGCGTTGAAGAGTCTTGAGCGCGTTTTATTGCTATCTGCATCTTTTGCAAGAGCTTCTGGCTCTTGACGCTGCTCAAACTGGCAAACCCAGCGTGTTTCCTTTCCACACCCCAACTAATTGACCAAGCCCATTAGGCTGAGGCTGGCATTAGCTTTATGTGGGAAAACAGCCAGCGGCAAGGGCAGTCTGTGGCCTGGAGCAGTGCCTTGCTCAGCCACCCTGATGGCAGGAATTGGTGGTTAATGACCTGCAGTTACGCTCCTGCCATTAGCAAACCTTCCAGGGACTTGAGAAAAGAGCAAGCCCTTTATTGTGGCGTGGTGGCCCAGGGGTTAAACTTCTTGTCTCATCGTAATTTCACGAGGGTTGAAGGGAGTTTTGTCACTGCCCTCTGCAAGGGCAGGAGTGCCTAACTCATCAGGGGGACGCTGAGCTCCTCTTACAACCAAAGGGAACAATCCTTCAGGAATATTCTCCATTCTTTTCTAGCAGATGCTTTGAGACCATTATTTAGACCAAAAATATTCAAAACTAAGTCAAACACCTGTTTTTGGCAGGTAAAACTAAAACCTCCCTTATGTCTTTTTCACAACTATAATTTAAGGGCTGGTGTAATCTTCCTACTTTCCTGAACAGGTGTCATGAAGTACTTGCAAAGTGTGTTTATAAAATATAAATCCCTTTTTGATCTTGCCATCAATGCCGTCCAACTTGCTTCAGCAAGCTTTCCTTAGCTATTTCTTTTGAAAGTTACTGGTGATGGGAGAACACACAGTTAGAAAGACAGATTACTTCTCCTGTGCATGATCAGAGATGCCTAGAATTTTCTTAGGGAAACAGGCAAAAAATGGAAACAAAATCAATCTTACAAGCTCTGTATATGCTGTACCCAATTCTGCAAACTCCTAAGCGTGCCGTGTAACTGCAGCTTGTCCCGTTGAAGGCTTGCGCAGAGTTGAATGTTCATCCTTACAGCACTGAGACCTCACCACAGCTTAAATAAGAGCACTTGTTTTACACAATAAATCTCTTTCTTAGCTTCTATCATGATCAAAATGATCATTTAGTTACAGGTGAGAAGACACAGAGCAGTCTAAGAAGCTAATTAATACAGGCACTGCAGCAGAAGAAAACTGTCAATAAGTTCAATGAGTGTGTATGCAATATAGAAATTACAGGGTTAAATTTTAGAGATTAATTTATGTGTAATACAGATAGAAAGTAACACTTAAATTGAAATTAGGCGGGGGGGTGGGGGGGGGGGCTGCTTCATTTGAATGATTTTAAGATCATGAAGAGTGAGAAAGAACACTGTTCTGCAGGGCCAGTGGTGGAGAAATTCCCACCATGGCAGAGACCTTCCGCTTCCTACAGGACTGCTCCTGTGAGGTCTTCAGCATATTTATAAATAGAAATGACAAACCCTAATTCATGCAGTCCCTCACCTCTGATTTTTTCTCTTCTGTCTCACTCGTTACGCCAGAATTTTCAGGTGGCTTTAATTCAAGAAGCTAGACTTGTCAGGACATCACGCAAAGCCTTTTCGTGGGATCTTGATCTGGATGAGGGCATGCATTATGGATGGCACGCCCTGTCATATATTAAGTACAGTAGAAAAAGACTGGGTTTGAACTTCATGAGCATAGATTTGGGATTTTATCCACACCATTGCTCTCAGGGAGCTTTACAGTGAACTGTAAAGTGGTCATGAAAATCTAATTAAGCACTGATGTATGCGCAATCCCCACTAATTAGGCTGAGGGCATTCAGTGCAGAAACGTGTGATCAGCTAAACTTGTGCAACTCTGAGATTACCTTAATTTTCCTTTGGTCATATTCCTGAATAAAAACCCCATCTAAAATCTCACCTCAATTCATACCATTTGAGATTTTGCAAGGTCATGGAAGAGCACGTCCTGAGTTGACCTTGGTGGTTTGGAAGACCTCACACAGGAGAAAGCCAGAAATGCCAAACTTTAATTAAAGCACATTTAACTGGTAATTCCCACAATACTTTTAATAAGGGCATTCAGCACAGAAATCAGTATTTCTTCTGGGTCTTTCTTTGTCATTAAAGGAAGAGCTTCCTTGCTAATTTGAAGAGTAGTAGAGGGCTGCCAGGCCAGCCTGTGTTTGCACATGGCAGTCTCTACCTGGCACCTCTGATGGGAGTCTCAAGCAAACCCAGGTGACTCTGGGCAGGAATAACAAGCCCAGCCGTGTGACAGCGGGTAGGAAAGCTCAGGCTGGAAGCAGAAAAATGTTCCTCCGGGGTTTTGTGGCTCTACATGCTGGTGAGGGCAGGAATGCCAACAGCCAGGAGGGGAAGGTGCCCGGCTGGTCCCCACGTGCATCAGCCTCTCACTCCTTCCCCTCCTTCCACCTCCAGCAACGGCAGTGCCGAAATGGCCGCGGTGTACTACGAGCGCATTGACGTGGAAGGCCACCACTACGGTCCTTCATCCCAGCAACGCAAGAATGCTTTGAAGGAGGTGGACAAAGCCTTGAGCAACATGATCACTCTCATCAAGGTGAGTGGTATCCAAAAACCCAGCTCCTGGGTGCATTCGGAAAAGGCTTTTAAAACATTAAACAGGCATTGCCGAGAGCCTGTTTAATGCCTGTTAATGGGATGTGTTGGCTGTAAACTTTTATTTCCTGCAAAACGGAGGGTACCAAGATCATGCGGAAGTCAAGGCACCATTCTCTTGATTTTTATTTTCGCCAATGGCATTATAATTGTCCTAGTGGATTATTATACCGATAGCCCCAGGAAGCCATAAAGCAATATATGCGTTGCTCTGCTTATAAATACTGTTGCCAGCTGGGCTTTATAGTAGGCAAACAAATCAAAAGCATTTACTTCCTGAAGTTTGTGGAATCAGACAATTAACTTTTATAATGTTTTTTATGACACCACCCAGACCTCTGTACTTCAAACTTCGTTTTCAAATACATTATCATCTAGATGATTTTGCAGTGAGAAAAGGAGGATACCAAGTTTCTGGGAAAATGTGAATTTTGTGAATATTTCTGACAGTGATAAATGCATGTTAGAGTTTTTCAGGTGTTTCGGTGAGGAGAGGAAAATGTATTTCCAATTTCACTAAATTATAAAAGTTCTAATGCTATGTGATTGTGTTTGGGAGGAGAAGAGGGTAACACCCCTACCACAGGTGCTACCATGTCAAAGTTGCTCTTCCCCAGCCATTTTGGCCTACAGATGATGAACAGTGGGATAAAATCCTGTCTAAGACCAACTGGGACAACTGGTTTGTGGGCCTGGAACGTAGCCTCTGTTTATTTAGTGGGGGGGTGGATTTATTCTGGCAAATGTCTCTTTGGTGCTAACCTCTTAGACTCTCCCAGGGCAGCAAATGGACATCCACCATTACAGGTGGTGGCAAAGCACACCGCAGGGCGTTCGTGGCCATGCTCCTTCTAGCAAACCTCCGCTAGATCAGCGGAGGTCTAATGGGTTTTAAAATTTGCCAGCAGGCACAGATGGTGCGTTACGCTTACCTGGCTGTAACAGCTGTCGTGCACTCGCTTCACAGAGCAAGGGCCTTCAGCATGACATCAACGTCCTCCTCTTCTCCGATCACGGGATGACAGACATCTCTTGGGCAGACAAAGTGATTGAGCTGAAAAACTATATCAATATGAGCGATACCATACAAATGAAGGACCGAGGTCCTGTTGTGAGCCTCTGGCCAGTTCCAGAGAAGCATGCGGAGGTAAGTACAGCTTATTCGTATTTATTTGGTTTTGTGTTTCCGTGTTTTTTTATGACAATTGTGTATTTGTTTGCGCGTAACATCCGAATTCCACTCTCAGAGATGTGTGTAAAAATCAGCCTGCGGCTCTTACCAGGAGTCAGGCCTGGATCCTGTGACACTGTGGTGATGCTGGCTTCTGAAGGAAAGTCACACCAGGCAAATTAAAAAGCACGATCTTTCACAGTTACTTGACACAAATGTGGGCTTTCAAACCCCACCACTATGTACTTCTGATAAATAACTAAAAGATTTTAGCTCAAAATCCATTTTTAGGACTTTATATATATATATATTAGTCAATTTACTGACACTCTGGCTGCGATTTTCAAATGATCTGGAGGAGGTCAGGCATTCATATTCCAGTAAACTCCCATTAGACCAGAAGTACAAAAAATAAATTTCTTACAATATTCTCCTTTGAAGAATTTTGATGAATAAGCATGTTGGATTGAATCAACAATAAAAGCCCAAGGCTAGAACTGCAGGATTTTGAGTGACAAATTAAAACAATACAGAAAAAAAAAAAAAGAAAACTACTTGAAAAGAATGAAAATGCAGCATCTGTAACTAATAGTCTAGTACATTATAGTTTAACCAGAAACCAGTGCTTGAGAAGTCATTATTGCTGTCCTCAGAATATAGATGAGTGGATGTACAAAATTGGCAGTCCATGCTCCAGGAGAATAATTTTATCTTCTATATTATATTTTAGCCAGTTCCACTGTATTGTAGCTTGTGCAATTTTTTTTGAAGAGAGTGTTTGCTAATTTTTGCACCCAGACAGGCTCTCCAGGAATTGTATAGCTATGATATTGTGAACATTTCAAATTAGTGCCAGAACTGAAAGTTGTCTTAAAGGCGTGCACAAACCTATCACTCAGAGTTCCCACAGGGGATCACAGTGTTTATATATGCTCTCCTCAGTGTTCACTCAAGAGATCCCTATTTTTGTAGGCCAGCCCTTCAAACAAGGGCAAGTACAACTTGTGACTTCACATAGACATGGGGTTTCATCCAACAAAGCTCTTAAGCATGTGCTTCTCTCTTTAAACAGCCTAATATCCCTAAAGAGAATAAAATACAATGCCTTGCACCATGGTTTTGGTTTCTTCCTTCACTTCTTTTTAGGACTTCTTACTGAAGTGCTGCTTTTTTAAGTGAAATAAAGGTTGATTTTCTGTTTCCCAATAACCAGATTCCTCTATTCTTAATTAACTTCGAAGAGCCATGTTTAGGAATTAGATCGTATCATAACGTAGTGGTATCACGTGTACGAGTTGTCCCATTTTGAAGCACCAGGAGTACTGGTGAAACACCAGGACCACGCTCTGGTCCTGGTCATGGTGGGAGGGTCGGGCTGAGTCTAGCCATCACACCCTGGTGCCCTCCTTACGGCGACTGCACATCGATGCAAATCTCTCACGCAAGTATACACATGGCACGTGCGCGGGGGACTTTGCTAAAAGGCTAGTGAAGAACCTTTCATTCTTGTTGCATTCTTTGCTATTTATTCCTGACAATTATTTTTATCTAAGTAAGAATGACGTGAGCTCTGGGGATTCAAATAACCGCCTTCACTATGGCATATGAACATCTTCTTTAGGCATTTAAAATATTTTTATGAATAATTTGGGTTTAAACCACATTTCTGTGATTTATATTCCAGATGATATGATTAATATCAGTAAACCACTTGTACGGCATTGTGCAGCTTCAGAGCCGCAGGCATTGGCTGATTAATCTCACAACATCTTTATGAAGCAGATAACTAAGCACTATCAATCCCTTTGATAGGGATTGACTGGTTAAGTGTACGAAACAACGAAACATGGGTGAGGTCACATTAATAGTTCATTCAAGAGCACAAAGACGGAACTAGTGGCAGAGGCCAAAGGCAATATCCCTTTTCCATATTGGTACCCCGTCCACATGGTGCCTTTGAGCATCCTTCATCACTTAAGAGCTTACTGTCTCCTGTGATGATTTGGTTTCTGCTGGTCTGCCTCTGTAGTTTGATATACTCACATGCACACATTTGAGAATGCATATATTATAAGTATATATAACACATTAATTCATGCATTCCTCTGTGTTTATGATCAAGTTTTCAGAATCTCCTAAACCATAGAAGCAGGTTTTGCACAGTCGTCATCTTTGGACCAGCAAAGTCCCAGTTCGAATGTGCTGATGGTTAGCCATTAAAGGACATTAACCGTTTGACAAATTCAGGGGTTTCCAGGTACCCATAGGCGTGCACATGCTCTTTGCAGCCATATGATGTCCTAACATTTCTTTTCTTTGCAGATATATCAAAAATTGAAAGCTGTGGAACACATGGATGTTTATAACATAGAGGATATTCCGGACAGGTTTTTCTATAAAAAAGGAAAATTTGTATCTCCTCTAACTCTTGTGGCCGACGAAGGATGGTTCATAGTAGAGGTAAAGTATAGACACGAAATACTTAGACGTGAATGCGAAAAGGTGCAATATATGAAAACAATAAGAAAAATGTACAGTTCTATGCTGGGCATGGAGTTAAAGTATTACATTATTTACTTGGGCTAACTACAATGCTAACCTCAAATATTGCTGTGTGCTTAAAAGAGCCTAAAGACATGGCAGCTATGTTGAAGGTAGATAAAGTTAGTCAAGACGGCTCTTTTTTTCTGCATTGTCATAAAGCAGGAGGAGTTTTTGCACTTCCCATTCCAGATCGACGGCTTTACTCCTCCTCCCCCTGCCCATCTACCTTCATCTCAGACACAAGAGGAGTGCTTCCATTTCAAGACCTTACGGCCCGTCCATTCAGCAGTACTTTGTGGCAAATTTTCCTTCTACCTGGCTTCGTACTCACCAGACTCTCTCCTAAAAAATGCCCCGTTTGTCCCAAGCCCTCCGGTCTCAAAAGGGTCAGACTGGGGATTTAATCCTCAGAGATACCCAGTGCACACACTGCAAATCTGAGAGCTTGTTAAGCAGAAAATCGATTAGACGTGCACACAAAGATATTTTTCATACCAACTTATTTTGTTACCATAAAATTGCTGTTGTTGGGTTTTGATGGGGTTTTTTTTGTACTTGTATTGTTACATTGGAGCATCTCCACATTACAGATATTAACTGCACCCCACCACAGCTCAGAGAGTGAGGCAACTCACATGTCTTCTAAGTGGGTAAATTGCGGAGGAGCACTACTAAGTGATTTGCCCAAGGCCATACATTAAGTCAGTAATTTGGTGACACAGTCAAGGAGTCCTGGTTTTTTATAGTGTCCCAGCACCATCATTAGATCACATTACCTCGGAGATTATTGTAACTCAACTGAGTATCTTCCTTCACGACCTTTGCAGATACCAGGCTTTGCTGAAGCCAGTCCATGCCACCACATTTCTCATTAGCCAAACCTGACTTCAGGATAATCATTTCTACAGATGAATAAAAATACATCGTTAAAAAAACCCAATTGCTTTTGAGTACAGATGGATGAGCACCAAGTTGCTGGTTAAAAAAAATATTAAAAAGCCTGAGTTAAGATTCAGACTCGTAAAGTAGGAATCTGAAACATTTTTGCTGAAATGATTTTAAAAAATTACAACTAAACTCTTTTGTACAGAAGTTCAACACAGAACATTTTTACATATTCTTAAAAAAAAAAAAAAAGCACTTAAAAAAAATCATTGAAACTCTGACAAACCTTAATAACAGTGCAGCAAACACCGCTGCTATGGTAATTATTTCTGTCTCTCTGCCCATTCCTTCCCATTGTTTCTGATTTTCAAGAATGTCCTCTCATTAATGCTGTCAGATTTTCCTTCTCCTTGGTACATTTTCATTATCTGTGAATGGGATGTGAAAATGAAAGTTTCCTGTCATATTTTTAAAGCAATAATTGAGCCTTCTATTATATTTTCTGCCCAAACCACCGAAGAAAGGATGTTCAGCTCTTCCCTGTCATGCTCACGGGGTGTTTTAACTCTCTGTCGGCTAGTGGATAGCTATAAGATGTTTGAAAAAAGCGATTTTGGGAATTTTTTCTTTTCTCCGGAGAGACAAAGGGGATGTATCTGAAAAGTTGGGGTTTTTTTTCCCAGCAAGGAGCTTAGGAACAAAAGCCCGTCCACATTTCGGTTAAAGCAGGCTGAGGAGGGATTTCATGCACCTCCAGCTGTATCGAAGCTGGTCTGCTCATATCATCTCGTTCCCTCCACCGGAGCGAGTGGTCCCCATCCTTTGAGCAGAACTTCCCCCAGCTGCTCTCCTGTGTGCAACAGCGGCATTAGCCCTCAGCGCTGGGTGCTCGCCCTGCACCCGTCCCAGCGTACTTTGTGTACTTTCCCAAGTCGTAGGGAACGGTTGTGGTGCTGCTCCTAACCGTGCAGATGCAGGGAACAGTCCATCGTCAGGAATCCCAGCCATGCCTGCTGCGGTCATCTCTGAGCAGCAGTGCTAGCCCAAGCTTAGGCTGAGCATGAAAAATTAACATCTCAGTTGTGAAAGTAAGTAATAGGTTTTCTCACCCAGCTAGCAGCAAAAATAATAGAAATGGCTGTGCCTTTGACACCTCTAGCTGCGAATAAGTACCTCCTAGTGTCTGGGCAGGTACTGGAAAGGCACGCTACCCCCCGCGTTTGGCATTGCTGGGGAAGCAGCTGAGTCCACGACATCTGAGAGGACCGCGGAGAGGTTTAGCTTCGGCAGTGTCATGAAAGTGCCAAGGAAACACTGCAAATTAGATGTGACTTGGCTTGTCTGGAGCTAACAAGCTAACAAGCGCTGTACGGGTTGTCTAATGGTGAGCAGCCCGTTGACCATTCGTTCCTGGGAACCGCAGAGTCGGAGCGTAAGGAGGTGCTGTGGTAGGAAGGGGGGAAGGAGTCTGTTTGCTCCTTGGCTTGCTCCGAGTGCTGTCAGTGAAATAGATGGGGACAAGGAAAGAGATTTAGCTTGTCAGCTAAAATTGTTTAATTATCTGGTACATCTGCTGACTATTAGGTAGGAAGAAATGCAAGAGATACTCTGGGGGGTTCCCCTGGAAAGCAGTCAGAAGAGCTACACCTCATAGCCATAATCATTGCTGTCCTCACTGCTCCTGTACACATTCAATCTTCTTCGTGGGCAGAGGAGGAAAACAAAACCAGACAAAATAAATGTTTGTAAATGGAAAGGGATCCTCAGTCAATCTGCTTCACCACCTGCAGGGATTGCAGCACCAACTTCTCTGGGGTGGGAATGTGGGAGACTTTGTCGGGGCATCTTCTGCGCTCCTGTAATGGAGAGTGAAGCCCAGACCTTGCCACTTTAGGGAACTGTAGCTCCTTCTCTGTAACCATCAGAGAAATTAATTCCAGGGGTCTAACAAACTGTCAGCTGAAGTTCTTCATCTAAGTGAAATTCCTGCCGTAGCTTTGGGTATATCTGGAGTGTCACGTCTGCTGCCATCCCTAGGGAGCATGGGACAAGAGAAACTCGTGGAGGGGGTTGGTCCAGTATTTTAAGCAGCCCCTAGGGACTGCTGGTCCTGAGTGGACCAGGATATGGCACTACTGTAGGTAGTCTGGTAAGAGCTCTTAACATGGAGCAGGAGAAAGTAAGGAAGGAATTTAAAAGAATGACTTAAGTGCAATATAGCCAAGGAAAAGAAAGGATTATGGTGACGAATTATTAAAGTATAGACATTGAGCAGGGAGAGAAAACTGAGTGTGGTCTGTGCCAGGGAGAAGGGGACCATCTTAGGTCTGAGCCTGCACTCCCTGGAAGGAACCTCATTGATTTAATACTAAAGCAGAGAGAAGAAATCATAATAGAACCATAGAACCATAGAATGGTTTGGGTTGGAAGGGACCTCGAAGATCATCTAGTTCCAACCCCCCTGCCACTGGCCACTAGACCAGGTTGCCCAAAGCCCCATCCAGCCTGGTCTTGAACACTTCCAGGGATGGGGCATCCACAGCTTCTCTGGGCAACCTGTTCCAGTGCCTCACCACTCTCACAGTAAGGAATTTCTTTCTAACATCCAATCTAAATCTACCTTGTTTTGGTTTAAACCCATTACCCCTTGTCCTGTCACTACACTCCCTGATAAACAGTCCCTCACCATCTTTCCTGTAGGTCCCTTCAGGTACTGGAAAGCTGCAATTAGATCTCCCCGGAGCCTCCTCTTCTCCAGGCTGAACAACCCCAACTCTCTCAGCCTGTCCTCACAGGAGAGGTGCTCCAGCCCTCTGATCAACTTCGTGGCCCTCCTCTGGACTCGCTCCAACAGCTCCATGTCTCTCCTGTCCTGGGGCCCCCAGAGCTGGATGCAGTACTCCAGGAGGTGTCTCAGGAGTAGAGGGACAGAATCCCCTCCCTCGACCTGCTGGTCACGCTTCTTTTGATGCAGCCCAGGACACTGTTGGCTTTCTGGGCTGCAAGCGCACACTGCCAGATGTGCAAAGTGCACGTTTCTAATAATTAGAAAGTATATAGTAAAGGTGATATTTGTATTGTTTAGGCTGACTAGTCAAATAGAGCAAAAATGGCTTCTTTTTCTAAGGTGCCAATGGCATGTTGGGCAGAACAACACCCCATCAGACCCACGGGAGTGCGTGGCACCGGGTGGGAGAGCGGAGGTGCTAGCATGCAGCGGGATGGGCACCACCTTGCTGACGCCTGTCACATACGGCTGTGATACTTGGTGCTCACAGCAGAAATTTAGACGAGAGGCAGAAAGTTGTCCTCCCCTCTCAGCCTGGCGATGGCCACTTGCCGAGACAGCAAAGCCGGGANGCCCCGGTGATGAGCTGAGGGCACGGCGCAGGGGCCTGATGGGGTGGTACAGCACACGGAGACACAACACACAGCCCGGCAGGCAGGCACTAACCGCACTCTGTGTTGTCACCCAGAGCAGGGACAAGCTGCCCTTCTGGGAGAACGGGACGAGGAAGAAGGAGGCCTGGCAGAACGGCTGGCACGGCTACGACAACGAGCTCATGGACATGAGAGCCTTCTTTGTCGCGTACGGGCCAGGTACGATGCCACCCTCCCTGGTGTCCCGCTCACCCCGCAGCATCCCCGCAGCCCCGGCATGTCCGGAGCCTGATGCGGCACTCTGCGGCGCCCCAAAATTACAAATAGATGGCAGGATTTCCTCACTACGGCTGGATGCCGGGAAGGTTTCTAGCTCTATTATCTATTTTATAGCTGGAGAAACAGGGCAGAGAGACATGAAGGGATTTGGTCAGCCGCTCTCCAGTGTCCCAGCACAGTACCTCTATCTCTTTGCCCTATTTTCCAAGGCCGGCCGAAACTTTTAATTCTATTTGAAACACAGGAGTTTTCCTTTTGCTGGCGGATTCGGACTCAGTAGTGCAGAGCACTTTCTTTAGAAGGGCAGCATAGCTCGCCCGCCTGTCTGCTGGGCAGACACGAAACCCCTCATTTCCACTTCCTCAGCGGAAAACACTGCTGAGCACCCGGCTGCGGCTGCAGACAGGAGCGACAGCAAAGCAGGACGTGCAATACAATTATTGCAGGCTATTAAATCTACCAAGCACACACAGTAAAGTAGCTCCTGCACTTAATAGTTTAATTATTTTTTCTTTTTCAGTTTTTAGAAAAAAAACTGGACTGCAAGTAAAAGCAATGAATTAAAACCTGTAAAATGTTTTTGCTGGGCTGTGTTGCCCCGCAGCGCCCTGTGTTTCAGGAGCTGAGCCCCGAGCAGTACGATGCCAACTCCTCTCTTTGCCTGCTTTCCCTGCAGATTTCCGATCCAACTTCCGAGCGCCTCCCATCAGATCCGTGGATGTTTACAACATCATGTGCAGCCTGGCAGGAATACAGCCGCTGCCCAACAATGGCTCCTGGTCCAGGGTGGAGTGCATGCTCCGAAACACGGCCCCCTTGGCACCGCTCCCCCTGCACGGCAGCTGCACCCTGGCACTAGCTCTGCTCTCCCTGTTCGCCCAGCAGATCTCCTTACTGTGAGCTCCAAACAATGTCGGTCAGTGTCACCAGCAACTCCGTCCTTCTCCTTTTTTTTTTTTTTTTTTTTTAAGTTCTTCATCAAATAATAGATTCATTAATAGACTGCTGTCCCCCAGTCCTCCGTTGTGCTCCGCCAGGCATGAGTCTGACCTGTCCTGCTTTTACAGCGGTTATAATGTGACGCCAGGTTTTGTCCTGCTCTATACACAGCCAAGAAAGTCGGTGTTGCTACTTTAGATTTACAGCACTGGCAACGAGAGCAGAATCCCAGCTGCCTATCTGCAAAATTTTCTGGTGGGTGCACATGGAGATCTCCCAGCATCAAACGCATCTTACCCCAGCGTCTTTAACCGAGAGGCTCAGGGATGGAGACAGATCTCTGCATTTAACTGGGTTCGTTCTGATTCACTCCACCTCCATCACCAGCAGAGCCCCACCTTCTCCTTACAGAGCCAGCCAAGCCCCATCTACACCGACCTGTTCTTCAAAGAGCCAAGCGCTTTGCTTTTACTGAGTGATCGTAACGCCGAGAGAGGTGGATCAGCAGGAGAGCAGTGACAGCATCTTCTCTCAGCCTTTCCTTCTTCATTTCCCCCCAAAGCAAGCCCTGGCCCCGCACGCCTCTAGGGTCGGGCTTTCCTCACGGACCACAGTGGGAGGGAGGGCTGGGAAAGGGGAGAGCGATAGAAATCCTCCACTTCAAAAACAGGAGGAAAGTGAAAGAGCAGCTGGACACGCAGGGGTCAGGAGAAAGGAGAATGAGGAAGCCTGGCATTTAACAGCTCCTCTGCTTTTCCTGGTGGAGCTAATATCATCTGCTCAGGTTTTGGGTTTTTGTACCCACTTGCGTTTCTGAAGGTTTTCAACACTTAACTGCTTTTCTACCAGCTCTTGCTCTCTACACCTCTGCCCGATGAGTAGCTCATCCTCCTTTATTCTGCAGCAGGGAGGGAGAGAGGTCTATGCTGATGGATCTCCCGCCCTCTCAGTTAATCCTAGCTAGTATGTCCACCATGGGTTATCAAGCCCAAACCAAGCTGTAACAGTAAAATTAAATAGCAGGAGAGGATGGAGCAGTTGTCAGAGGTAAAGCCTCTGAAAGTTAAGTCAAACGGATGATGTAATCCTGAAAACATCAACATGGCAGATATATTACATCCCTGAAAAAAAAGCCTGATTTTGACCCTACTTGTTGAGTCCAGCACAGCCACGGATCCACCTTGGGGTGATGTTCAATGCAGGGCTGGCAGCAAAGCCACCACCACCATCTGTTAGCTCAGAAGATTAATTTCACTTAATTGTTAAATCATCTCATTGTCACAGTCCTTGGTTTTACTCAGTGGGAGGGAGGGATGCCGCGGTGGGTCACTAGAGAGGTGTTCTTTTTTACATTATTACATTTCTACTGTGAAATCAGCTTGTCTGAAACAGGGCTGTAAGGGTCCAATCCTGCAAAGTGTCTTTTCCTCTCCCGGCTGTGACCTTTGGCAATGCCTCCGGCAGAGCTCAGCGCTTTTTCTGATATACCTCTGAACCAGGAGCTTTCCATGACAAACTGCCTTTGGAAGGCTTTAGGTCCCTCCCATGCAAAATAAACATCTAGGAGTTATTATTCCTGTGGATCCAGAGTCAAGCAGGATCCGGGTATGTATGGTACAGTGAGTTTAAGGGTGAATGATTACCCTGTGGAAAAAAAATCCAACAAAATACCAAATTAAACTTGACAAAAGACTTCTGTAATAGCTCTAAAGATTTATGTAATGTGTTTTTAAAGCTCAAGTGAACCATCAAATCAATTGGGGGAAAAAAAGGGAGAAAATCAGTCCTTGTTATTAGACTGTTGAGTATAAAAGGCAATTTAGTGCTTTCGAAGCATTTGCAAGTAGCTGTAAAACAAGCACCTATTGTTCAGAGTTCCCTGTTGCTCTTTAATGGACCAGGCTCAATGAATTCACTGGAGCACATTTTTAAAGAAAAAAAAAAACAAAAACCAAACCATCAGTGTACAAGATAACCAAATGACTAAATTACCAAGTTTTGTTTGAAAACCAACAAGATAGATACAGTCAATACCTGCTAATCCCTCCATAGCCTGCTGTTCTAACTCTTATGGTGGACAGAATCCAAGGTCCTCTTACAGAAGAAAAGATCCTAAAAGTATAAGGCTGTATTCTGATTCTCACTTATACAAGCAGAAATTGGAAATAGCAAATCGGGTCCACAATTGTTCCAGGGATGGGCCATGACGGACGAAATCAACATCAATCCCTTGGAGTAACTCATTTTTGTCAGTGTCCACATGCAAATACTGCAGAGTAAATCTAATTGCAATAGGATTTGACTGTAGTGCAAGCATCGCCTGTATGGCAATACACCTCAAAAGACAATTGATGTGTAAAAGGGAAACTTGACAGTAGACCTAAAAGAAATTCATTAGCCTCAGGTGATTTTTTTTATTATTATTTTATTTTTGAGAAGTGCATCTTTCTTCCTCAGAAAAGTTGTACTTCTGAATCAGTTCACATTCTCATTAAAAAAATCCAGCGTCTTGACTCTTGCCTATTTTTCTATATACTATGCAACCGAGGTGGGTGTATTTTAAAGCCTATTTCTGAATGATGTTTTTATACAATGACTGATTGTGAATGAGTGAATAATTCTAAGAATGGTGTTAGAAAAAAATATGCATCTTTTTGTAAATACTGTAAGATCTTGGGGGAAAAAGCCACCCCTGTAACACCTTGCCTTTCTTGTTTGATTGCTGCATCAAAGTGTGATAAACAGTGTTTGAAGCTTGTGCTGATTAATCATCAGAAAGATGAATGATAACATTGTTTAGAAATGGAAAAGCTGTCAGCATGTAAATTAGGGACATTAAATACAGCAGATGAGATACTGTAGCTTGTATACGCAGTCCTTTTTTTCCAGCTGTATTTCAATATTTAACCTTTCGAACATCCAATCAGGGACATGTAATTCACAGCAGCAAATGGCCATGACAAACCGCTTTGCTCTCCTGAGAGGCGAGCCTTGGATGGTCTCTGCAGACCCACTTAGA
>VXBL01004717.1:1019964-1063599 GCA_013400195.1 Aramus guarauna | reverse complement strand
CTCTCTGGGCACGGCCATCCAGCCAGTTTTTAACCCAGCGAAGAGTACTTCTCCAAGCCCACCTTGTTACCCCCACATCAGCTGCTTGCACACAAGTCCGGTGCCTTGTCACAGGTACCGGGGTTCAGTTGGTTCAGGCTTTCCAGAGCCCTCCCAGTATACCCCGCTTCCCAGCACGGGGTGGTGCAAATGGCAACGAGACCTCAAAAACCAACACCAAGGGCCTCGAGGACAAGGGGCCCTACTCCGGCTTTAAGCTCCACAAACCGTGTTCATGGAAGAGACTGATTTAATAGAAATAAGTGTCCAAACCTACTGATGGCCGTCATCTGGCTGTGTGCCCCTCACTGTCAGAGGGAGGCAGCTTCCTGTGCCCCGCACCAAGCTTTGGAGCTATGGAGATGAAACCGGCAGGAGCAACATCCCTGCCAGGCAGCGCCTATGTCGTAAGTGATGTATGGCACACAACGTGATGCTCTCCTTCACCGGTGGTGTTGCCCGTATGCTCACCATTGGCGGGCAAAGCCGTGGGCACTCTTCCCTCCCTTCCCTTATTATGGTGTGTCATCACCAGTTAAGTAGACCCAAGCAACCGGAATGGTCAATAATTTCCTGGGCTGAAAATAAAGGATGAGGTGTACCGTACCCACCTGCGCTGACCAAGATAGCCCCGGCCGTACGCTGCGCACGCTTGCGCTGTTTCAGGCTCCTTCAATATATGCATCTGTAATCCCACCAGACCACATCCTCAGCACTTATAGCTCTTCCACCCCAAAAGAGGAGAGGGTGGCTTTCAGCTGCATATTGTTTCAGAGGACGCCATCAAACAGCAGAACTGCAACAAGATTTATTGCTTTTGCTCTCGGTGGAAATTATCCTGTGTTCCTTACAGCAACAGGGGCAGGGAGGGGATGATGGGGGGAGAAGTCCTGGAAAGCAGCGCGGCATACTAATGAGTCCTTAAATTCACAGCGGGACTCCCTTTGAAGTGGCAGCACAGCCAAGGTCTGCCCAGATATGCTCTCTCCACGTCCCATGAACGTGGGTCCCACAAAAAGGAGGGTGCCGAGGGACTGCCTGCACGGGGACGGTGCAGGAGTCAATCTCAGTGCCAAAAATGGCCATTTCCTACCTAAATAACCTGGAGTGTTTTCATCAATGAGCTTGGCAGCTGTGTAAATGGCACAACTGGCTAGGGCTCGACTGATGAGCATCCCTTGGGACGCAGCCCGTGTTGCCCACGCAGACTGCAGCATGACGGAGACACTTTCCCATCGGCCCAGAGGCTGGCCAGAGCCCTCCACAAACACCAGGACTTCACAGCTAAGGGGGCAATTAAGAGATTTCATGGCAATGGCCACCTTCCTTGTCTTCTAATTGCTCAGCAGAAGCCAAAACCTCTGTCGGACGTTAAACTTCACACCTGAGGGGGTGATGCAGACTAAATGAGCTCTGGGCACCGGGAAGTCAAAGGCATTGGCAAAGCTCAGTGTAACTCCTTTTCCCCGTAGGGCTGCAGGATGGAGCGCGGGCAGCTGCAAATCCAACGAGAATTTTTTAAGAAAACACGGCCTAATGAAGGGAAAAGTTTGAAACCCTCCAGTTTAGCACAATGAGTCCTTAATAACTGTTTTGAAAGACAACTTTCACCTACGTGGAAAAATGTTTTTCATGTAGGTTCTGAAATGCATTTACGTTAAAGGAAGGTTATTGTGGAATGCTCAAAAATAACATTTCAGAATTACAGCTGACCAGACACCATACTTTGCAAGATTTGTACAGATGTTTACAGCTGTATGGCTTATTCCGGTAAAAATCTGAAAGTCGCTACGGACTTGCAAACTGGTATAACGTTATCCCAAACCTGGCACCTCCCTATCCACGACAGGGTTTCCGCTCTGCCAGCCCCATTTCACCAGAAAATCCCGGCGAGCTACCAGCAGACCCGCCCTGCTCTCAGGCCCCTAACCCTGTCCGGCTTCTGTTTGAGGTGGCTGCGAAAGGTGCAGCCTCCTAAATCGCGGCTGGGTTTGCGGGGGNGGGGAAGAAATCACTAAATTTTAGACAGGAGGGTTGTAGCAGCAAAGTAAGAACTGGGACTTTGCCTTCATTCTGTGTTTCTCATTGCAGTTTTTTCTCTTTCACCCCTTTAATTCGCTTTCTGTTACCTTTTAGTTTATGGCTGACTCCCCCTCCCACAAAACCGAGACACCCCCACACACAAACTTGCTGCCTCCATGTAGTTTCCTGAGCAAGCCTCCCACCTGCTTCTGCCCTAATTTCAGTAGGAGGATGACTGCCCTCAGAGAGACCTGTCAGTTCCTTGACAGGAATCAGCTGGATAAATATCCAAATACAGAGGGCCTGGGCTGCATTTAGAGCTGCTTTTGTTGTTATTAAAGCCTGATCCCACTAGTGGAAACAAAATACCTATGCAAAAGAGGGGAGCAGAGAGCTGCGGCGATGAATGATGCGGTTCCTTGCTCTGGTGCCTGTTGTCACTTGCAGCTTCACGCTGGGGTGAAGGTGGTGAAGGTGGCACCCACCGGTGCGGCAGTCCCAGCAGCCCCGCTCAGGAGGACTCTGAGCCTTTGTCAGCTCAGGGGGACTCTCATTAAAGCAATAAAAGACAGCGAGGAAACAGCGAGGAGGGCTGAGGAGAGTGGGCTGAGGCAGGGGAAGACATGGTGCCCATCTCCTGTGCCAGCACGGATCAGGGCTTAGCTGGGGAGCTCGTTTCATTCCTCTCTTGGCCACGGCAAAGGAGGTATTTTAATATCAGGATTGTAGCAGCTTTCAGGAGCGAGGGCACCGGCATTGGCACAGGAGCAGCCCCTGTGTCCCGCGCCGAGAGGTTGCCGGCAGCCGGCTCCCAAGCTCCATCCTCTGCCGGCACCGCGTGGGCATCTCCCACCTGACCGATTTTCTGTGGTTGTGGGAGTAGGCGCTGGAGGCTCCTGAGAAGCCTTCTGGTGTTCTCGAGAAATTAATAATATGTTAAAACATTACTCAGCACTTACATATATCGCTTGGTGAATATTACTTAAGCCTCAAAATCGACTGGAGATACCGGCATTGCTTCCTTGCTGGATAGAAAAAGGGAGGCCGAGGCGGCAGCAGCAGCCGTTGCAAAGGCTACGGAGCGCAGGCAGGGCTTGTGGGGGATCAGCTGCAATCCCTGCCAAGCGCCCAGCCGACCTGCTGCTTGCACTGGGCTGCCTCCGTGCCAGGGTTCCCGGCCACCACATCACGTGTGAATGCATATAACTGAGCCACGTGTCCATAACAGGCAGCTTTAGCCTTTCTTCAGTGGTCCAATCGCTGTTCATCCTACGATGCTAAAGCAAGCAGTGCATTGGCAATCACTGTTTTGTGCTCCCCTGTTCAGGTTAGTTTTGCCCCTGCAAGCCGTGGCCGTACAAAGTGACTCAGGAGGAGCCTGTTTCTGATTTCTGAGAGGAGCCTCCCACCCTCCACATGACCCCTGGGCAGAAGGAGGCTCTGGCAAATTCAAAATTAATTTTTTAAAAGAGCTTATTTGCCTGCCCATCCATCCACCCGCCTGTAAATCTCTCTCTCCCTTGCTTCTCCTTCCATGTCTTCCCCGTATTGGTGGGGCTTTTAGGGGCAAGACTTGGTTTCTGGGTTTGCCATAGTAGGTAGCACTGTGGTTTTCAGCTTGCAGCTCATTGATTGTCCCCAAGGATCCTGGGGGTGGGAGAGGGGTAACTCTGGCCAGCCACATCCCATGTCCCTCACCCTGCACATGTTTTGGCTGAGAAGATGCTGTAGGAGAGAGAGAAAGCACTTCTTGTCCAGCCATGGAGGGCTGCTCTGAGCATGGATTTACTTCGGGCTTAAAAATAAGGTTTTAATGCAGCCTTCCCATAGCAGCTGTGAAGGAGGACCAAAAAAAACACCTTAATGTCTTTTAAGGTGGAGTTTCAAGCACTTTATGAGCTGGATCACACAACCGGCTTGCCTACACCGCTGTGAGGGCTGGACAGAATGACCTAGAAGATCCTCTCATGCCCTAATCTCAAATGTTTCCTTACAAGAACGGTTTTGACAAATAACTTTTTTTAATTTTCTCTAAACGGAATAAAATGGAGAAAGCCCTGAGCTTTCTCATTGCATTTCAGCCTCTTCCTGCAAGAACAAACGGGATGAACAAACGCAAGTCCCACTGACATAGCCATGATATGGGGAGCTTTCCAGCAAAAGAAAGACTGTTTTATGCAGAGATAGCTAAATGTAGCCCGTAAAGGCCCAGCAATTAATCACACATTTAAAGAAATACAACACAGTCATAGAGGCTGCATTTTAAACGCTCGCTGCTCGGGTTTGGACAGTGACAAATTAAGGCCCATACAAAAGCAGGTGAGGCTCTTGAAGAAGCCCTCTGAGGGCAATTAAAAATGGGACACCAGCTGTTAAGTCTGCAGATGTGACAGCTAGAGCAGCTTAAGAAATGAATGCAAAGGAGGAGGATGGAGGAATTAACGGTGTAGGAGCTGAGGCAAATGAAACAGGACCTGCTCTCCAAAGGGGATTGCTCCGTAGTGGGTAAAGTGCCTCATCATGTGGGATGGGCAAAGCCACGTGTCCTCGCTGCCCTGGAGAGCTGCCCCGCGCCTGCCGCAGACGGGGTCTAACCAAGCCCCCGCGGAAGGACCCCACAACCCGCAGGAGGTGCTGCCCCGCGTGTCCCTCAGCTTCCCCCGGTGCGCACAGGACAGCTGCGTTCAGGGAGGTCTGAAGCTGATGGCGTGGGCACCTCTGAAAATGCCTGCGGTACCCCATGGTGGGAAAGGCAAGGGGCTGAGATCGAGGGTGGGTTTTCCCAAATCGGCTCCAACGAGAGCCAGGTCTGCTCCAGTCCAACAGGCAATCCATCTCTGGCCAGGTTTCACATACAGTGCTTCACCGTTCCCAATCAGTTCACAGTCTCCAGCGTTTGCTGTTCTGAGTCAGTCAAGAAAATGGTTATTTTTCCCACTGAAATCACACAAAATAATTCAGATACAAGTCAAATTATGAAGGATTTGTAATCTGCCATTAGGGTTACTGTTTAGGAAGCGTTAGCAGATTTATAAATAGTGCCGCAAAAACAAACTATGAATCAGTACAAGCCAGAGCTCGTCATCCCACTTGGAGAAGGATGACACCATGATTGTCATCACAGGTTCTCTGCGCTGTTCCTCCCACATTTACCCCTACCCTGCCTCTCTCCACACATCCAGCGGGTGTGAGATATCACTGGGACAGCGTTTCGTAGAAATTACCTTCTACCAAAGTGCAGGCTGGGGGACTGGTCCCATTTGCCTCATCAAAGTCTGTTCTTCTGAAGTAATTCGTTGATACAAATCTCTTTCCTGCTGTGAATTATATGGACTTTTTTCTCAGAAAAAGCTGTCGACACAGATCGCTATAGATGACTGGTTTGGTTTTTCTCCCCCCCTTGTCCATAGGAAAGAATTGCTTCTGCTGACATTAAGCTTTGGCATGCAATAATCCTTCTGGGAAGCTGAGCACGACAGAGTTTCATTCAAAGCCGCTAACAGCATGGGAGAATGGACAAGGTCTTTACTAGTTCCAACCTCTAAATAAAAAGAAAAACATCTCTAGTGATGAGCTGCTCAGCCCCTCACCTGTCTCTATGAAGCTGAGTATTTAAGCCACTTCTTTCCTGAAAAAAAAAAAAAAAAAAAAAAAAAAAAAAAAAAATCATATCTACATTGGCCCTTTTTCCAGCATGGTGTTGATGAAGCATGGGAAATTTTTCTGTAAAAGGGGTTCTCTTTCTGCGTCCACCTTCCCCCACTAGCCTTGCTGTTTGTCACCAGCGTGGGCAGTGACAGCCCTTACAGTGCCATCCTGGCCAGCGTGACAAATAATAAAGAGGTGTGCAGCTTCACCGTGCGAAACAGCCTTCAAATCCCAGTGTCTTTACGCTTGGGCATAGGTAGTCATCGCAGCATGGAGACCCTGTTTGGCCTAATGGCTTTCATATTAAAAAATGCATCCTAAGACTGAATAATTTCTCTTATAACGAGCTCGGCATCCAGGGCCTCAGCCAGTGAATAGGGCACCAGCCGGCCAGTGACAAACCTGGCCCTAAAAAGCAGTCCTTGCCAAAAATCCTGCAAGGGTGGGAAAGACGGAGGCGACCAGAGCGCGCCGCAAACAGCTCGAGGCTGTGCTGAGCACACGAGCAGCAGCTGCAGGGAAGAGACGGTTTCAGGCAGCACTTTCCTTCTGTTTGAAGGAGCAGAAATGGGCTAATGTGGAGCCGGCAGTAGGTAACCAAAGAGAGATATAAGATGAATCCTATATAATAATCTGAAACTCTTCTGCATCTCCCCTCCAGTTCCCCATGCCAACCACAGGCTTTCCCAAGTACATCTGGCTAAAAGCAGAGACATTTCCGAGTGACGTTTAAAAGGTTTCACACACAGCAGTGTGGTAAATAGAGCCAGCGCCAAAACTTCCCTGTCTCCGAGAAGGGGTACGGGGAGAAGCAATTGCTCCTTCCTTCCCCACTCCCTGCCGTAATCTGTTATGTCTGGAGACTGCTGCCACGTGCACACATCTGGGATGCATCATGGACCTTCTCCTGCTGGAGAGAGGAGATGGTTTTTTGGACACAAAGTAAGCTCAGAGGCACTCTGCAGCCTTTGCAAGGGAGCAAACAGCAAGTTATTGCACATACGATAGGGACGGAGGGAAAGAAGGGAGAAGGTTTTATTCTAAGATGAATGTGGGAGCCTGGAGGGTGTGCAAAAACTTCACGAGCAGAAACCTCCTGCGCACACAGGGAGGGGGAAGGCGGATGGGTTGAGACAAGCGATTATGGCTTGTGTTTCGGGGGGCTGCCTGAGCAGAAGGGAATACCACCAGGCGTGCTGAGAACCCTGCCAGTTTTGCAAGCTGTGGTTAGTTTCTACCTCAAGGGTGAAGGACGGCAATTGTTCTTCAGGCCAGGAGTTGACCAGGAGTAAGGAGGGCCATCGCACTGGGGCAGCAGGGAAGAGGAGCACTTGTGGCAACACTGCCAGGCAGGCGCTGCTGGCATCCCTCTCCATCCCTTCCCACAGGGCTTCTTCCAGGATCTCACTCCGCCTGGGAATGGGGCACCTCCAGGGGAGCCAGCCCTGCCAGGAGCCGGGCACACCACATCCGTACGGCACAACCGCAGACATGGGTCAGAACATTCCGGTATCGATTGCTCTTTATTTTAGGTTTGTATAAACCATGAAGGCAGGCACATGTAGTTCCCCGCCTCAGCTGGCTTTTGGGAGCCCAGGATCCTTTGACCTCCATGTAACGTGAAGATTTTTTTCTTCTGTCTTCAGCTGACATCTTTCTTCACCAACTCCTGGTCCCAAGAGGGACTCCCTGCTACTGAAGTACACCCTCACATTCCTCTGCCCTCTTTGAGTTTTCCTCTTTGTCTTAGTGAAATCTCTCAAGTTTTTAAGCCTCAATACTCCGATTTCCTTGTTCTCCTTCTGGGGAAATGCATCCACCCTCCTTCTCTTCCCCTCAAATTGCAGAGACCCCAATCTGGAAGAAACCTGGGCAGAAGCTGATGGTCCATCTGCTCACGGCGACCCATGCCAGGGTTGCACCGCTGTCTCTGCATAATCCATGGCACAAGGCAGCGGTCATGAGACACAGAGTTCACGCACTATGTGTCAGTATAGTCCAGAGATTTTTTTCTTATTTTTTTACCAAAAAAATAAATGACAACGATCTTCCTTTTTAGGCTGACATGGGACTTAGTCGGCTTGCTGTCTCTTGAGACTGAAGCTGGTGGTCTCAACCGGCAGGACCTGGTGATAAGTTATCCCTGCTTCTCATCTGGTGTTAAAAAGGCAGCTTCTTCCTCAGCAACATCCCAAGTGGTTCATTTGTAGAAAGACAGAGTTCTGAAATCTGCAATGGTCTAAATATTTTACGGCAATAGTCTTTTATTAGTTTCTGGTTCAAGGAAAATCCACCCGTCTCCAGGCAAATGCTTTAAATGCAGTGAAAGAGCTTTTCAAAACTGTTTGTCCTTCCGTAAGGCTTTAGTTTTCAGGGGTGGGGTGATTGGTTTGGGGTTTTTTTACATCTATCATAAAAAATAACAGGGTATTTTGGTTTGTTTTTTTTCTGTACAAGCTGTGATGTGGTGAAACTATTATCCTCCGTATAACAGCAAAGCATGAGAATTACTGTCTCTCCACACTGGGTTATAGGTAATAATAAAACCACGATAGGCAAAGGATCTACCTTTAAGGAGGAACAATAAATGTATTGGCTGCTTTAGGTCCGAGGGCTCTTGAGTTTCTTCATCATGAATGAATAATAAATCTCCAGGGTCCGCTGGCGACTACTTACAAATAAAACACTACGGTTGGAAGATAAAATTACTTTCTTCAGCAGGAAGTGGGAAGGAGAAGACGGGATGCTAGCAGTGACCGTGCTGCTGGGGAGGGCTGCTGGGGGGCTGCCAGCCTGCTGGGTGCAGGAGCCAAGGGACGGCACAGCAACGACAGAGCTGAGGTGCTTTTTGGATTTCCTCTCCTGGGCTGGCCGTGTCCTTGCCCTTGTCCGTGGGACCAGGCAGGCAGCCTGGGCTCCGATCGGGGTCCCTCTGGGAGCTTTGCACCTCTGTTTCTTGGGCCGGGCAGCGGGTCGGCCTCGTGCGCTTGCACCACGATGGACAAAATGTCCCCGGGCCCTCTCCTGCCCGCGGTGCCTCCCCGGCTGATGCTTCTGCCGCAGACTTCGGCTGATGGCAAGACCTCTGCCTCAAGCCAAAGTTTGCTGGGAAGTTTCAGACAAGGTGTCTCAGCACTCCTTTAGAAGAGAAGAAAAAGATATACTACATTGTCTAGGTTAAAAAACAAAAAATAAAAGTGGTTCGTGTTTTACAGAGAAGCTCTGCCAGGGCCATGCCTTAGATGAGGGTTACAGCTGGCTCTGTTACAACCATCTGAAAATCATCACCAATTTGTGTCCAGCAGAAACACGTTAAACTGCAGCAGCTGGATGCTAAATAGGACTCTTTGGCAAGTCCACTTTGGGCCCGAGCCAGAGGCAAGAGCTAAATTGGAGAGAAAAAAGCCTCTCCCCCGCTCAGCCTCCTCGTGCTGGGGGCTCGCCAGGCAGGGAGCTGGGACTGGGGGTTTGCTTCAAGGCAACTGGGGTGGGCTGGGCGACCGGCTGCAAGGAGCAGCAGCGTGGAGGGAGGAGAGGCGGCATTCGCCTGCCGTAGCCAGAAAGGCAAACACCCTTCCCTGCTGTCCTCCTCCCGGTCGCTGCTCACGATCCTGAGGCACACCCAGCTCCGAGCTTTGCACTTCTGAGCCCTCGAGTCGGCAGCCTCGATGGCTGCTCCTGGCAGCTGCTGCCCGGTGGTACGTGCGTAGCGGTGCGCGCGTGGTGGAGACCACAGCTACGCGGCGATGGCGGGTTCCAGGTACGTGGGACACGGGATATGGTTTGCGTTCAGATCCCTTCAATGCGCAACCTGCCCCTGCGAAATCAACTGCCTAGGTCCTTATTTCCCCAAAACCAGGCTAATAGGACCCAGAAGGATGTTCAGGGATGGGGTTGAGCTGGGTGCGGGAGCAAGGAGGTACTGCCCGTGCACCTTTTGGTGGGTGGGGTGACGCAGCAGGCAGGCAGGAGGGGGGACATCCCCAAAGTTAAGCTTAGTCTAGGGAGACCAATGGCCCCAGATTCCCTCTATAGGCTGCTTTGAATTGTCCCCTTGGGAAGGTTTGCGTGCTTTCTTGACCACAGACGTATCCAAGGAGCTTTGCAGGCTAAAGTTAGACTTCGTGAATACCCCTGATAGGTAGTAGCATACAGATGAAGTGTAATTAATTTAAAAGATGTCACCTTGCTCGGGCTTGTTACCTATACAGCTTCCAGACCAGAACTGGCTCACAAGCCACCCACCAGAGTGCAGGGAGAGCACGTTCATGGCTGCTTGCACCCATGGGTGCAGGCAGACCCAGCAAAGCAGGGGTCCCCATGCTACTTTTGCAGCTTCCTGCCAGACTGACCCTCTTTGGCACTTTTTCGACAACCAGTCCAATTTTACCAGCGACAAGCAGAGGGACAAGAGGAGAGAGAGGCAAAGAACTCAGAACAAAAGGTTTCCCTAAGACAGACAGAAAGGAAACAGGGTACATAATTATTTTAGTGTATGCACAGGCACCTACATGCTGGTAGATTTATTTACTGTTTGCTTACTTTCAAATAGCTGGCAGCATAGGGTTAGGTTTTTTGAGCTTATTAGGATGAGAGATAAGAAAAAAAGACATTAAAAAAAAAAAAAAAAAGTACTTGGGATTTCCCGTTCCCAGTCCCCATTCATCACTTCTGTGACAGTCGGGCTAACAATACTTTGTTAAACATGAGGACCTAAAGGCACAGAAGGAAGTTATTTGCCATCTCCACACAAAACCACTGGCAGCTTTCAAAGCCCCAGAGTCTTTAACTCTGCTCCAAAACCATTCTCCCTTCACGTACCAGCTGCGGCGAACAGGAGTGTTGGAGCAGTAGGCTCCCTCCTTGCAGTTTAGGACAGGCTGGTAAGATGAGGCCGTTTTCCTTGTAGCCATTCTGAGAAGCACAGGTGGGTATTTTTATAATTGTTTTTCTCTGCATTTACCTGGGGCCTTGCTTGGTACGCTGTGCAGACAAATGTGACCTGTTGCTCTTGCATTGCTGAGGGTTTTGGGTCTCCTCTTTGAGCCCTCAAAGCACAGAGATGCTGGGCAGAAAAGCACGTAGTCAAAACAAGGAGCAGCAGTCAAAAAGGAAGAAAACAGAAGGGACTAAAACCAGGGCCATATATACACTCCTAAACTTTTTAAAAATCACAAACCTGCAACAGCATGGCTTGAAGGGAAGTGATGACAGGAGTGCCTCTCCTGAAGCAGCTGATCACCTTTTCTTCTCTGAGACCTTCCTGATGAGCAAGGAGAGCAAAAAAGAGAAAGTAATGGAAAAGTGGGAAAAGGCTCTATAGGATTAGGATGACATTTTGACAGGAGAGTGTGAGAAAAGGGGCAGAGGACATCTCATGTTGAGTAATGTGTGGAAAAAAACCCCTAACCTGGAGAAAAAAAAAGCCAAAAAAGGAGCAGAAGAGGAGAAGATTCAAAGCAAGGAGGGGGGGAGGTAAAATGGAAGAAGGACAGTCTAGAAAGTAAGTTGGGAGGAAAAAACAGACCTTAAAGAAACAGTTGAGAGGCTGATGGAAAAAGGGCAAGTCTGGAGAGAAGGAGAACTTTAAAAAAATGTTATCTTACAGATGCAAATACCTGTGGATAGAGAGGGATGGAAATCTGCTGAAGGCAGTGCTCCCAGCAGAAAGGCAGGATCCAGCTGCAAGGGAAGAGTTCTTCAGCCAAGCAGTGGCCCTAGACGTTTTAAGTATGTTATAAGCCACGTTTCAGCAAAAAGATGTCACTTGCTTAAGACCTTCAGTTTACATGTCAGTAGAATAAATACAAAGAGAACTCAAGCCAGGTTTCCAAGCAAGTTGTAAAGTGCAAGGTGTGATGGCTTTCGACAACAGCTTCTCTCTAGAGAACGATCAGCCTAAAATACAGGCTCACCATCAGGAGAGAAACAGAAACAGCTCTCTCAAGGCAAAATAGTGCTTGCAAACCATCTCCAGCAACACTGAAAAGGCCTTGACAGCCTGATTCTGACCACCCCCCCAAAACTGGCTTTGCCTGTGCAAGGCACGAGGTCAGTGCTGGCATAAAGCCCTAACCAAACCCTGCCAGGCTTTCCCCCCCCCCTGTACAATTCAAAATTCACTAATTCAAGGAGATGGGTTATGAAGGGAAGCGATGGATGAAGGGGAACCAGCAAAGATTACAAGTAGCATGGTAGTAGCATATGCCAGTAGCAGGTGACAAGCCAAGGTGCTGATGACAGCACCTACTTCCAACGGACGCTGCTTTGGTTTGTACCTTGTAAATCCTCCTCGCCGACCTCGGCAAACAGCAGTTCTGAAGGCAAAACTCTGGCAAAGCTCCTGGAGCCTACACCTCCTCAAAACCTTCTTCCAGGTGGGGACAGAGGGCAGGAAAATGGCACCTGCGTGTTACATTGTCCACTTGGGCCTTTCCAATCAGCTGATGTCACAGCGTGGGAAAAAAACCCAATTTTTTTTTTAAGAATGTGAAAAAACCTCCTTGCTTAGAGCCCCTTCTCTTAGGTCTGCGCACCAGGTCCTCCTTTGGCTTGTGAGAGAGGGGAGGGGGAGGAGGGAAGGGAAGGGACAGGACGGGAAGGGACCTGACACTTGTTGCTCCTGGCGCCAGGATGCCCGAAGGGACTTTTTAATTCCCCGGCACTTGGGTGCATCTCAGCTGGGTGCTCACGCATTCGGCGGGGATCATGTTTCCCCTTGCACCCGTTGCCTCCACGTCCAGTCCCAACCCAGGTATTTCAAAATTGGTGATTTTTCTCCCTTGCACTCTTACTAGAATGGCTCATGGGCCTTTTATGGAGCAAACATGAACACAGCAAGCTGTAACAACCCTTGTTTTTCTCAGATTTCTGGTCTGATGTGCCAGGTTTCCTAAGCAAGGGAGAGAAACAGCGTGTTAAATGGAAATGTAAGTATTTTCTCTAAAAACCACCGATAGGTGCAAAGAATCCACTTAAAACATATAACCAAATGTTATTTAATATCTTAAAAAGTAACACAATCCAAAATGGATATTTCACACAACACTACATAAAGAACATGAACACAATATTACCATATGGAGGGACTTTCAAATATAGACTTACAAAAATCCCTGTCCTTTTTTTTTTTTTTCCTTTAAATTATTATACTAAGCATGACAAGTAATCATCATTTACAATATGGTACACTGACACAATAAAAACCATGTTACAAATGTGCTGTTATAAATCAGTAACGTTAGGGAAGACATTTCATGAACTGTAATTATTTCATATGAAATACTATACAATATAAACAGAACATCCATCTTGGATGACCTTTACAGCAACCAGAGACCATGTAATTTTTTAATTTTTTTTTTTTTTTTTTCAGTGCAAACACATTTATACAAGGCAGTCTTGGCTGCAAAACTCCCTTCTAACATACAGTAAGTCCCACTTGCATTTATTAACTCATTTAAACCTAATGCAACAGCCACATTCAGTCACTCACAGAAAATTACCTGCAGAATTATGATCCCTTTAAACTTAATTCTCCTCCACATATAAAAGTAACATCTGCGCCAATTACTCCAAGGGCCCTTTCATACTTCTGGGTGGGTATCCTTTGGGTGGCTCTAACCGCTATACAACACGAGGGGCAGCGGACCGCACCGAGCATCGCCCTTCCGAGGCGGGAAAGGCGCGCTGGCTGTCGCAGCATCCCGGCCGGGCGGCTCTGCGTTTCGCCAGGGATGCGACCCAGGCTGCCCCGTCCGGAGCCAGGTGCGTGCCGGTGGCCTCCTGCTCCTCCTCTGCATGTAGTGTCTCGGGCGGGAGCGGGGCGGGGGAGAGGAACACGGAAACCCTCAGCTCAGGACTGAGCTTCAATGGAGTTAACGACCCATTCCCATCTCCCTCAGATCCGCGGGAGATCCGGGGGGTTACGCCAGATTTGCACCCGCGTAACTGAAGCCAACGTTTAGAGCGCCGCTGTAAAGAAGCGTGATAGTCCCGTTTTCTTCTAGCACCAGCTTGGCTTTCGGTGGGTCCGCTGCATGTTTCTCATGCAGTAATGATGCACTTTACTTATGCTGGGGGGAACATTTTAGATATATACTTTTTTTTTTTAAAGAATTTAGTAAAAAATAGAACATTTCTCTCTAATACTGTACAGTTTTCTTCAGAAGAGCAAAGAGAATTGTAAACTGTGGGTGTGACACCAGATTAGGAGTGCTATTTGCTTTCTCAGCACAACAATTTGAAGAATCGTGTTGGGAAAAGCTCTGCAAAATGTATTCGAAAAACAAATTTTTAATTAACTGGGTCTAAAACCACCGCTGGCAGTACTCGTATGACTGAAAACTGTTTATGGCACTGCTAATCCCAGAGTCTCTGCAGGATGGCAAAGTAGTTTCTTTCTTTAAACAAACTGAATGCATCAAAAGAGTTACTTCAGAGTATAAAGATGAAGCACTTTGGCTATTAAACTTATTCCAGTAACTTTAACAAAGAAACTGGTTAATATACTAGCCCACAGACTCCTAGCCTTTTGTTCTTTCCAATGTGCCTGGACACACAGTAGGGTCAGGCTCTGCCAACCTCACAGGCTCCAAGGCTTAGCTGGTACCAAGTGCTTCGAGGCCCTCGGGCGAAAAGGCATGGTTTAAGTGCAAAGTAGTATCTGTGTTTATGATTTTCTCTGAAAACTGGTTTGCTGCTTCTCTTCTCTAAAAATGACTACTGCTGGCAAGCACTTAGGCCATGGTTTTCATTAAAATACTTGTTTTCCAATACATTTTAAAGTTGAGTGAACATTGTTTCGCGTATAATGGACATTTTACAAGGAGTCAAATGGCTAATGATTTCTTCTAATTTCTAACTGAAATACTTTAAATGGCAAAATTAGCTCAACTGATGATTGTATTTTAATTTGCATCAGGATAATGGTACTAGGTTTGCTGAAAAAGGTGTTCATAAGTCGGGATTTGTATATAAATGTTATCTGCTTAGGTTCAACTGCCACTTTCTTCCTTTGGTTTTCGGAAAAATCTTTCTTTCTTCCCTCTTGAAAGGTGGCTTGTTGCAGCTGGCTACTTTTCAAAAGCCAGCATCATTTTTCTTGGAAACTCACCCACGTTCTTTGAACAATAGGCACATACCTCGAGTAGGGACCCTAATACTGCTCCCAGCAAAGTCAATTAAAGGCTGTTGGTAATTTCCATAGGAGCAAGTGTTTCAGACGCACACAACCTAGAGAACAGAGTGCGTTTCATGAAAGGAAGAGCTGTTTTAACACCCTTGCCAGTTCAGAGAAACTATGACCTGATATGTTGACAAAGCTGGAGGCAGAATAGGGCCCAAAGTATTTGAAGGCTGCCAAGAAAATACCCAGAGTGTCTTCTGTTAAACCCAAACTGTCAATCATATTTCACAGACTGTAGATGTTCATAATTTGCTAAATTACAAATACATCTTCAAGTTCTACCAGGCAGAAATTTTAGCAGTAACTGGGGAGAGAGGATGGAAGGTTTCAGCCTCCCTTTCACTTTTATCCCAATTATGCAGCCTTGTCAAAGTCTTTAAGTGACTCATCTGAAAGCCAGATTTTTAATATTGTAGAAGGAAATTGTGGCAATGGAAACATGATGACTTCATACACAAGCATTGACACACAAGAGAACGCCATGACCTAATGCTTCAAAGTTTTTAACCTTGCTTTGTACAATACACTTTTCATGTTGCTGCATTTCATCAAATTCATGGAGGTAGTTATATGTGTAAAAAAAATTACCATAAAAGTAACATGTTGTATTATAATAATACATATTAAGTGTGCAAAATGCCGACAGATTTGTGTTGACCCTTTACAGTTGAACACAACACAGATTCAACCTAATCTAACTCTGTAAACCTTTAAATTGATACATTAGAAGAAGAATGGTAGATAAGCAACCATGTAATACAAGGCTATGATTTCATCAAAGGATTAGGGTGACATAAAGCACTCAAGCTCCACTCTCGTGGTTTTGTTACCAGAACCTCAAGATGGAATTTCCTTATATTCCACTGTTGATTTGAAAAGAAAAAAAAAATAAATTCAAGATTAGAACGTTTCTATTTGAAACTTCTGATTACATTCCATATTCCAAGAGTCACATTAATATTGGTACAATGCCATGTCAACATTAATATGACATTTATGTTGTCTGCTGGTCTCTGGGAACTTTAGGAAATAACATACTACACAGTTTATAGGTATGCACTATCGTATTTTGTTGGAATTATGTCTTCTGTACAACCAGCTGCCTCCATAAAAGTCTGATTAGTTTATGACAAGCAAATATTTCCCCCAAAGGTGAAATTTGTTTTTGCTGTTCACATTTTAATACTGCTGTTAGTACTCCAGATCATCACTGTAAATTTTTTTATCGTTTCGACATTTTTATTTACTGAATTGATACATACTACTGGTGTCAGAGCTCGTCTCAGAAACAAAATCACAGTCAGCCACTGCATAGTATATGACAATTCCCCACAAAAACTCTGACTCTACAGTTTGCATGGAAAAAGTACGGCTAGAGTTACATATTGAATAATAAGATGCGTCATGCAAAGCATTATATGGTAATTAGAGCACATCTTGGAAGGTATGATAAGGCAGAAGGCTAAAGGCCAAGTGACTTTGATAACCAACCAAAAGCACAATAATTTCCTTTATGTGCACTGAAAGGTCTTATTGCTCCTATGAAATGGAAATTATACACTGAAACCAAGGAAAACAGACCTGTGCATTGACTGGATGTTCTTGACAGAACTGATTGTGTCCAGAGTTAGAAAGCCGTTTTGTAAGTAAATGACTTCTATCCAACTGTGTAACACAAAGCTGAATCTTCAGTAAAGACTTCTGATGACAACAGAGAACATGAGTGAAGCTCAAATGACTTTGTGTACAGAATAATACATGTCACCAGAACCTGATGAAAATACTGGGGTTTTAATATGTACAGTTGGGTTTCATACCTGTGTACTACAAGAGCTAGACAATGTAAATGTCCCTTTTCTATAAAACAATTTGGGCTGTTGAACAGTTTAGTATCTTTGTTATTCTTCTACCAATTTGTCTGTTCTGATAAAAAAGAGTTAAATTTGAAGTCAGTTTGTTGCACTACCAGGTTGCATGAGTAACAGAGCAAAATTTGAGCCTATACCTAAAAATTACTCTTGGAGTTTAACTATCCTTAGGAGTTACTCTGCAGTAATTAGCACGGTACTAATTACTTTGGAGTAACGGTTTAGGGGAGAGCAATTAGATATACCATGCCTACAGAATTCAGATTTCTACTGCCAACCATGTGGACACATTTAATTTCTAGAAACTAGATGTGTCCATAAAATGATAAATTGTAAATAACATCCACTGAATAAAAAGGCCAGAAGTTTATAATTCTCTAAATTTTGTTCTCTGATAATCACTACAATGTATGCTATTTTTAATAGCCTAATTTAGGCACTCTATTTAATAAGCTACATAAAATAGATTTATGTCCTTCCACTAGAAAGAAATCAATTCTTCAGGCCATACTTGTCATTTATATCATAAAGAATATTTTTGTTCCAAGAAATTAGTTATCCTGATTCCTATATTAATGGCAAGTTGCAATACCAGAAGTGACACAAGAATTAGATCATCTTTTTTTAAATACTTGATTTATACTGAAAACACTTGTTATATTTTGTGTCACTCCACATTGTGGCTCCATGACAGTTATAACTTTCCCCTCCCTCCCCACTCCCCCCTCTACACAAAGGCCCACCTCCTCATTTGTGACTACAGAAGGTCAAGTAGCAAGTCTCAGTAAGTAAACATCTCTCATACTTTTGAAACGCAAAAGGAGAAGCCATCTCCCTTCCCACCCTCCACTTAAAAAAAAACCAAAACCAAAACAAACCCCAAACCTCTTTTTTACTCGCTTAAACGGGTATTTGCAAAATTGTGTCACAAAAACACACAGTGAAAATGACTGATTAGTATTCATAATTCACAGATAGAGCTGAGGTCATCACTTGTCAAGTTTGGCATTGTTTTTCCTCATGGTGATCCTGGCTGGTTACTTTCAGCAGTGGCTCAGTTTTTGAAGTAAAAAACGATCAACTCTGCAGCAGAGTTTGGCCTCTGACCGGGGGCATCACACATCTGTGGCATTTTTTTAAAATGAAGTTGGCAACTGCATGGACATTGAAAATGCAGATTACACTTACAGTGTCTAGACTTTCATATATGTGCTCAATTACAATTAAGTGAAGCAAAAAGTGTACATATTATCCCTACTGCTATTCTGTTGCTACAGAGCCGCAAATGTGAAAAGCAATACCTTGAAATAAAGATTTCTTTGTTGCCCCTAGTCTACATAGCAGCACAGTTTAAGTAAACACTAAAACTGTGGTTGAGATGCTTTTTTATATTTTTCCCCAAAGATGTAAACATCAGTCCCAGTGTCGTAAACTTTGCTGTATGGGATGAGACAGAAGATCTGAGGCAGGATGACTATCAGACACTAGTGACAGAAGCTTGCAGGCAGTTAGCAGGTTTCTGCAGTTTCTCAGCTTCACTTGTTGGTGGGTCTGCAGCGGCTCGGAAGTTGAACGTTGGGCCTGCGCCACCGTGTGCAGGGCTCAGAGCGGGGTTCTGACGTCTGTTGCTTTCAACAATACTTGAAGTGTTGGATGCCAGGCTCTCACGAGTACTAGAACGGAAAAGAAATATATATACACACTCATATATGACACACCTATATAGCTATCGACCAGACAGGAAAGGAGAATAGAGTGTTTTATAATAGGCTTCCTGTGTTCGTATGGAATGTCACGTCAATGAACCATCTCATTTTGACGGTACACACATGTTCCTCCAAAATGGGTTCCAGTGGTACTCAGCAGTCATCACACTGTAACACAGGTATAGCACTATGCAGAGCTGAAGCTGTCACACAAACTGTAAGCTGAACCAGTATCAAGCATCTGGATTTTACACCCAAGGAAATAGCTTCCATCTTGCACATGGAACATATTAATTTTCTTTCCTGACTGGTGCATTTTTGCACAAAGTAACTTCATCAAATCAGCTCTGTGACTAGGCAGAGCTAGGAGAGCAATCATGTAACACAGTTTCCTCTCTTGTCTCCTACCTATGTCTCTGTACGCAAAATATTAACTAAAAATGCTACTTTACATTAAACCCACAATGCTGCTAAACACAACACTTCAATTTTGCTTTGCAGCTGAGACAATTGCAACTTACAAGATGCTGAGAAATCTTAACTGCCTGGTCTGTGATCGTGCCCTAAACAACGACCAGTGCTGCTATTTCATTCATAAAATGGTCAACGTTCCTTTAGTTTATCCACAGGAGTGACAGGACACTTAGCACTTTTAAAGACTAAGCCTTTTAATGATACATCTAGTTATGAATGCAGAGGAGCCTGTATTTTACTCTACAGCTTTTAAAAAACTCAGCCAAGATATGCTGAGGCTAGTTTTACCAGTACTACTCTTTTTGTTCTCTTTCCACTCTTCATAATTTTGATATCCAAATAACCTGTTCCTGTGCCGAGAGAGATCTGGCTTCCAAATAGCCGTGTGGTCCCTCATTATGTACCCTTCATCTGTATCCCTACTTCTCTGCACTATGGAGTTGTTTACAAAGTACATTTAGAGGACTGAATGGGTTTGTTAAATAAGCACTAGAAACAAAGATACTAATGACAGAGTTTCATAGTCAGTTTAAAGTCAACCTAAATTTACCTGCTACTGAAAGGGGCAGCTCTTGCCTGCCTTTTGCAGACCTGACCCTGCCACATGTTCCTGCTGCTTCCCTGATGCTGAGCCTTGCAGCCAGCCCGATCAGGGACCACTCTCAGTTAAATACTAGCCCTAAGAAAAACAAAACAAAACAAAACAGATTAGTGCTAGCATCAGGGGAAGAGTAGGAATGCACAGCTTCGGCTGTGGCAGGGGAGAAAGTGCCAGTGCATGGCATAGGGGAAGGAAGAAGCACCTTGTTTTGTTGTAGGGCAGATTTAAATCATCTTAAACTGATAGAATCTGGAAAATCAATGATGCTTTTAGGAAAACTCCTGTAGATCTTTTAAATTTATCAAAATGGTACCGATCATCATCTGCCAATTATCGCTTTGTTGTCAGTAGGTCCAAACAGCTATGATGGGTGACGCACATAGTAAGAGATCTCTCTGAGCTGCAATGACGTATGGTGCGCTTCTGTTGCTCATGTTTTGACTCCTCTCTCTCTGGTTTTTAATGAAAATAGATGCAACCTTTGTTATTCAGTGATCATTCAGTATTGTATCATTCTTTATGGGACCACCGATTCCAGATCTTCAAACATTTTCAATTCTCATATTACAAACTGACCATTACAACATATATACACAAAGACTGCAGTGTGAGAATTCTGCATGCAGAGTAATGCCAAAATTAACTCTTTCTTTAGGTGACAAAAGAGCAGCAGTATTATATAAGCTCTAAAAATAAAGGAATAAAATTAATATTGACAGCTAACATTTACTATATACAACTTGCATAAAAGCATTGAACAAAATACTGTGAGGCTGTTTTCCCAATGGTGATGTGTTCACAAATTTTGCACACAAAATACTTTTGAAGTCAAATGACCATTGCAAATCTCTTTAACTACACCCTGGGTTTTTTTTAAGTGCCCCCTTTTTCAATTTGTCACACTTCAAAAAATATGCTTTTTCTTTCACAGTGTAGAATTGGTAATTTTCATTCCCCAAGCAATACTGCACACTTCAGTTTAAATAAAAAGATACTACCACACCTCAGGAAGTCAAGAGTTACAACATGAGTGGAGGTCAGAAGAGTATACCTGAGGAATATCACTACACGCACGTCCTGTTCTTATACTCTTCCCTAGGCATATGCTAATGGACACTGTCATATCTAGGTGAATCTTACCAGATGGATGCCGGATGGCTTTTTTTTCTGTATTTCCTGGAAAAGGGCTGTGGAGTACATTTTTTGTTTTAAAGTAGGAAAGTAATAACAGCATGGTAATTACAGCCAAAGGGCTGAATTCACCCTCAGCTCAATTTATTTTAATAGACTTATAATACCAAGGAGTGACCAAAACTCAGCAAAACCATCCAATTTAATCATCTTGATGCAAAGCTCATGAAAAAGCATTTGAAATATCTACGCTGTACGCTTGTCTTACAAAACAATTACACAAAAACCCCCTACAGAATGTTGCTTTCTAAGAAAGTGGTTGTTTGTGGTTTTTTGTTGTTTTTTTTTTTTTTTTTTTAAAAAGGCTTTTTTTTTGTAGCCTTGCCAAAAAAAAAAAAAAAAAAAAAGATATTTGTTAATAAGTAAACAGTAAAATTAGAAAAAAAAAAGGGGGGGATGTGTGGAACACAATCATTATTAAAAGCTGCTTATCTGTTTCCCTTTTGATCTAAACAAAGTGGTACAGCAGCACTAAATCTAGTATGCTTGCCACGTTCTGTTCTCTTGCTAGCTAAGTTTAA
This sequence comes from Aramus guarauna, assembly GCA_013400195.1. Lineage (NCBI taxonomy): Eukaryota > Metazoa > Chordata > Aves > Gruiformes > Aramidae > Aramus > Aramus guarauna. The sequence goes on along the minus strand of VXBL01004717.1, from coordinate 1,042,342 downwards.
CATCAACAGAAATTTAAGCTTTTGTGTAAACAATTAGGGAAGGAAATGTCTGCCTTTGCATTAACCAGAAAAGCAAGCTTGATATTCAACTAGCATACAGCTAGCAAAATAGAGGTCTAAGAACTGGTTTTTATCCAGTTGACATCCTATCCTGGAGGTGAAACACACTCTGCGGAGTGAGACAGGCCGGACAAGAAGCAAACAACGCCATATACTCCCCCACAAAAACTGACTGCAAGTATAGCACTTCAACTGGAAGAAGAGGTTACTTTAAAAAAGCACAGTGCAAATAGCCTCATACAACAGTTGTATGTAAGAAAGATGCCAAGCATCTGCAGAACAATCAGTAACAGGAACAAATTCAAAAGCTTCTTAAGTTTCTTTTTCAAGCTGGACTCAGTGCAAGTGGTACAATTCACTCAAATTATTTTTCTTTTTTTTTTACTCAGAAAAATTATACATATGTTAAAAGCCTGCTCTAGTTTGATAATCACTGCATGCTGCAGCAGGCCCAATAATTGCTGCCTTGTCATTAACATCAAATGGGAGTAGTCATCAAATCCAAAGGAATGTATTCCAGAGTGATGTGACTTTAACTGAAAATGAAATTTAGTCCCGTGTAGAAGCAGGAAATCCTTCACATGCCTTTCTGAGAGCTTTTGCTATAGATTTTAAAAAATGTGTAATTCTTAGGAATAAGAATACCTTTTACGGGGCAGGGGGGGGGAACCAAACCAAACCTCAAAAAACTCCCATTTTCTTTCACCTAATATAAATCCAGTCTTGGAGGTTTTATTTTTAAACACAGGCAATAAATAATTTAAGCTTAAGTAAGACACTATAAGAGAACTACTACTGTAAATTATTTCTGTGTTCTTAGAGTCATTGTTCTGAACTCTGATGGGTTGCTATCCAGGGCAAACAAAACCAGGTAAGCTCCATCCCAGCAGGGACGTAGGACTATCAGGAGCCAGAGAGACAGAAAGGCAGCGGCTCCAGTGAAAGATTCTTAACCTGGAAATGAGCTTGTGAAATCTTCAGGGCAGGGAACACACCAGCAACTCTCTCTTCCCTACGCCTGTAAGACTCCTAGCACACTGAGACTTCTATGATGTCTGAGATCCCTGGAATGGAAATGACTAACCAGCACCACCATACGCAAATGTCTGGACTCTTTTCCCATGTATCTTAGGCAAGGCATCTCTCTCTCTGCTGATGCAGCACTGGGTCACCTCTGAAGTTCAAACATCCTGAGCGCTTCCAGCTGTGTGTGGGGAGCAGCTGTTCCAGTCTCACCAGTTTGGAATGGTGATAGATAGACTTCCCAAATTTTTGAAGAAAACAAAACAAACCCAAAACAAACATCATGTTTGGGTTTTTTTTCTGAGCGAAAGATTATGCCACCTATTCATGTCTAGTCATCCAATTAGTCTTGCTGATGGTATCTTAGAGGGAAAGGGAAGTGGGGGGAGTATGCAGGAGGTCATCCCTTCTATTCTAAATGCAAACAGAAGTTTAATACAGAAAAAAAAAAGGATACATGGAGGTTTTCAGCAAACAGAAAATGAACTAATACAGAGTCAATGCTTCGAATGGTCATTGGTTGCTTACAATATGGTGGGAAACCCACACATCTGATTGGCAGATTCCAGAGCTGTAGAAAATACGGTCTGAAAACGTGTGAAAGTGTTTAATATGGCCCTACATTCTGTCACCAATATCACACACACATATAAGTAAAAACAGAACTTTCTAGTCTGTAAAGCTGCAATGAATGTGACAGTCCTACCGTGGAGAGTTGAACCCGCTGTCCACAGTAATGCTGCTGCTGTCCATGCTGTCCAGGCGGGCGGAGTGGGTGGCCCTCTGGTTGTTGCTATTTTCTGTTTCCTTTGGGGTGAGAAGAGTAAGATTCTTCTCAAATTTTCTCTGCAGATCCCTCTCCTTTTCTCTCTCTAGGAGCCACTGCATCGTGCCAACATCATCCCTGTTCTTTTCTTCCTCAGCATTTTTGTTGGTTCCTTCCTCCGAGTCGTCATCATCAGATACATTGTAGTAGTCAAAGGAGGCCTCCTGGTTCCCAGTTGTCTCTTGCTGTCTCTGTGAAACGGGCATGACTTGTGTGACTGAGGTGACTATCGCTTGTTCAAGTTTCTCACATCTGACTGGCAATGTGTCAGAGGGGGTCTTTTGATGGGGCTTTAGCAGGGGTGTGCTAGACTTATGGTAACTATTCACAGAAAGAGTGTTGTGCAGAGGTTTAAAGAGTGTATCCTTGCTAAATATTTCTTTCCTTTTATCCAGGCTGCTTGATTCAGCACTATGGTGTTGAACCAGCCGCCCATTTGCAATCACCTCTGGAGTTTGGCCAGCAACCGCTGAACCACTGCTCGGGCACTTTGGGGACTCCTCTTTGTGCACCCCAGGTTCCCTAGCAATATGTTGAGCCTGTCTTTCTGCAGGAGTCATTTTTTTGAGCCCATCTGTCCCTGTCAGTGTGTCATGATCCTCTTTATTCTTTCCCAGTGGTGACGGAGCAGTAAGCACAGTCTCACTGGATGTGTTGCACTGAAAATAGTCATCGACTGCAGATTTTGTTGTGCAGGAGTTGAGCTCGCTATATGACGGCAAATTCTCTGTAGGCTTGTTTTGTTCCAATAGGCTACAAGAACTGGGAGTTTCTACACTGCCACTAGCTATTTCAGGGATGCAAGTCTCTTTGTAGCTTGCAGATGAAATCAGAGCCCTTTGATGACTGAGCGACTGAGATGGCCTTAAGGTACTATCATCAATGTAAGTTTGGCTAGTTGTTTGGTCATCTGGGCTACAGCCTTCACCTATGTCTTCAGGTGTGCCTAAAGTAGCTGAGCCCAGAGGTCCCTTGGAGTTATCCATGGATCTAGACCTTTCTTTAGCCTTACTGGACCGCTCATTCCTCGATCTTCTATCCTGTGTATGGCTGTGGCTCCGATGGACCTTGGAGTGGGAGCTTCCCCTGGAAGGTTCAGGGAAAGGCATTTCAGTTCTTCTTTTGGCTAGCTCACCAGACACGTCCCACTCTGGTGTCATGGGAAAGTGAGATTCAATCATGTTAGGATTGCTGTGCATTATAAAATTGTCTCCCTTGTGTTCTATTATGAAACATCCTTCCCGTGGGGATCGAGTCAAGGGATCATAGAACTCATACTCCCTTTCAGCAGGTATATCCAAATGAGAGCCATCGGATGGATCTCCTTTGGACACCCGAGTCTTGCTGTGTGACCTCGATTTCCCATGAGACTTTCTGTGATTCCTGCTCTTTTTACTTCGTCCACTGTGGTGAGCCGAAGATCCTGCTTTGCTTCGTTGAGCTTTTTCTTCTTCAAGTTTCTTCATTAGTGCAGTGTGCCTCATGACATTTTCCACAGTCAAGTCTGGGTTAATGCGCCTGATAATCTCCATTTCCACCTCTCTAGGTATAGTGGTAGGGGTGTCCTCGTCCCTTAGCGGCCACTCTTCTGGAGGAAACTGGGCAGAGAAATTTGCCAACTGTTTTGTCTTGTCCTTCTTAAAACTTAATCGGAATAATTTGAGTCCAAATTTCTTAGACTGCTTTTCTACATCCTTAGGCTTTGTGAGTGTCTCTGCTTTATAAGAAAAATTGACAGTACTTTTACTTTTCTCAGTAGGTGGGACCTGACATAATGAAGGAGGACAGTATGAGTCTTTACAGTCTTTTGCTGATTTCCTCTGTAGGGTAGATGCATGCATGCTGTGTATGTCTTCTCTGCAACAATGGCAGGAGTCGCAGTGGTTTTTGGGTAGTGTTCGGTCCCTGACGCATCCCGAGGTGGAGGGAGTTATAGTTCCTTGTTGTGGAGAGGTACACTGAGACCTGTCAGGTATCCTCTCATCCAAATGGTACCATTTACTGTTAGTTCTTATGAGAGATGGTGTTATAAAGTAAGTCTGCGGGGTTACAATGAAATAACCATCCGGAGTTGGGTATATTTTCCTCTCCCGTACAAGCATATTCAAGGTATGTCGAAGAATTTCTGGACTGGGTGTTGGAACTCCTAGAAATGACAGTAAACACGTTATCAGGGAGTGCATAAAACCATGTAGGACTCTCTGGCTCTCCCCTCCCCAACAAAAAGCTGTTTTCTCCAATGTTCAAGCTGGAATATGCTGAACAAACAACTCTGGCAAAGCACTTTGTTAGGCATTCTCTTCTCTGTTTGTTTTTGCACTTATCTCCTACTTCAGACATATCAATTATTAATTAAATAGAAAGGAGGCCATTAATGGAGTGTTAAAAAAAAAAAAAAAGGATAGAACTTCTAGTCACTTCCATTGTACAGATGACCTTAAGCTACAAGATGGAATTGCTAGAAATCAAAGGGCGTCAGGGGAAATATTTCACTTTTATTCTTCTTCCAACTAAGTATTTATATGCCAGTTCGCCAGAAGTATTTATTACAATGCCCAGTCACGTATAAAGCAGTGTTTATTTGTTACTTTGGATGCCTAAGTTGTTTTTCCACAGAAGAATACTACACAGAAAAAAAAGCATTCTCCCAAACCACCCCTTTATCACAAACTTGATTGAACTGATTTCCTCTCCCATTAAAACAAATTCCAACTACATCAGCTGCTCCAAAAAAGACATGCCTTGAATGACACAGTTCATCTTACCCAAACAGACTTTTCTACTATGCTGGAAGATATAGGTTTAGCTCCTAAAAATTAGCTTCTGAGTTCCCTGCCTTTCATGTGAGGGACGCTATCTAAGTGCATATATCACATACTGAGAGGGATCCAAGTATGACAACCCTGCATCAATGCCACGTTAGCCACATGGTAGACCTGGTATTGTGAGCCTAGTCATTCCCACTACCAGTACTCCTGCTGGGTTCAGTGGCGCAGGACCAAGTCTTCAATATTTTATTTGGTAAACTACCAAATTAGCATGCTGTGCATAGGAATAAGATTCATCTAGAGCTAAAGAAACAAGCAATTTAGTTCACAAGCTAGGTTTTTGGTTGTGGGTTTTTTGTTTTGTTTTGAATCTGTTTATGCTGACTAAGAAATAAAAATCTTTCAAAATTTTCAGTGGAAAAAGCTATCTTCAATCAATACAGTTTGTTGAACTAAAATGCATTTTAATTTTAACTTAATGCTGGGTACTGACCTGGTTTACATTTTTAGAACTAGAGAATTTTTTTTTCAAAAGTTTGGATGGTCTATTTTAAAGTTAAAAAAAAGTTAGTATTCTTTGATCTGGGTCTTAGTTTTCTTTTCATCAAAACTAATTAGGAAAAAATTAGAATCAGAGAGTAACTTAGGTTGGTAGGGACCTCATGAAGACATCTGGTCAACACCCCTACTCATAGCTGGGCCAACTTAGATCAGGTTAGTCAGGGCCTTGTCAAGTCAAATTCTATCTTCAGTAACGGAAATTCCATGGAATTGTGCATGCAAAAACATTTCAGTAAAGTATATGCTTTTAACAAAAATACTTCACATAAAAATGTGAACCAGGTGTACCTGCCATAACACAGTATCGTCAGTAGCACAGTGTCTGGTCACCAACCCTTCTCCCACATGACGAAGGCTGGAGCCTGCAAGCTCACTGACCTCATGTTAGCAAACATGAGAGTGACAGCAACGGCTCTGGCACTATGATTGACACCCCGTCAAAAGATTAGTGACAAGAAATAGAGCAGTTGTACTAATTCCTTATCTCATCCTCTTCCTCACTACTGGATTGCAGGCAACATAGTAAGTATTCTTATGTCTGGCTTTGAATGTTGTTTGAATTTAGAGACATGACCATACTGCTCACATCCCGTAATATCTGTAACTAAAAATCTTACAATAGAAACAGCAAAGTGTTAGGAATAACATGGGCACATGACTGAAAGCAGTTACAACAGAGAAAGTGCCAGGGAGAAGTACGTAGGGGCAATAAATATATTTCATGCACAGTCCACAGAGCTGAAAGATTGGGGCCAATCCAGACACAGGAAGTAAAAGAGGTAAAGAAAGGATATAATTTGAGAGAATAAACGAGACTGAAAATTGGAAAGAATATGCAAATGAAATGGAGAATCAGAAACGTGCATTTTCTCCCCATCTATAGTGGGTGTCCTCATTTTATGTGATAATCCTAGAGAGAGTAACAAAGACCCCCAAAATTTCTGGACAAGCAAATGTGCCAGAAAAAGCAACAGATGGGAAAAGCTGAAATCCAGAGAGCCGGGGGGACAAAGGAGTACCCCTCCCTAGCCCAGAGTCCTGAATCTCTCTGGACTGAAGTAAACAACATGCTGAGTTTCCTCTGGATTGTGAGGCAGTGGCAACTGGAGAGCAGGCTGCCCTCTGTACGAGCTTTCGGTAAAGCACAGGAACATGAAGAGTGATTTCAATTCCCATAACAACCAGCAGTCATCATCTAACTTCTTTCCTGCGGTGAAGCTGCTATGTCTGCTTGGGTAACATCACCCCTTTTACATTATGCCTTGCATCACCACAAGAAGTGGATGACCCCAAATTCTAAGTTCATGTGCTTCTCCATCCTGTGCTGAAAATGCACAGCAGGGTCCAGTCCTGGTCCAACTGAGATGCCCTTGCTGTGCAGCAGCCAATCTCTCTTCCTGTCTCTACATCAACAACCTGACCAATCCATTGCGTTTTCCAGGAGCTTACAGGTAAATACCTCAACACATACCTACCTTTGTCTGCAAGAACTTGGTCCTTCATCCTCATTTTACTTTGCTTTTTTTAACATACTGTTTCAAAAACATCAGAACAAAAATAAAATAGAGGAAAAGATTCTCCTGGGAGTTTACAGAAAAGTTAGGGAAAGACATTGAAATGGATCTTCTTATGTTTTACACTAACTTGGGCAAAAATGCACTGCAAATACATGGTAAAAATAATATGTCTTTTTCACCCAGTAAGCCATGACTACAATGTGTTGGGTAAAGGAGTCTCTAAACACCGGATGCACAGTAGTTATATTGACTAAGTCCTGTGACTAGAGAACGTGCAGATAAACACCAAGAAAAAAAAATTAGTGTGCCTGGGCAGTCAATGGTGCTGTAAATTTAATTGTGTCAGCCTTCTCTCTGGAGTTGGAGGCTATCACTTTTATCACTCCCAGCACAGTACATCTCTGTGGTTCACTAAGCCAGCAGTGACAAGGGCAGGTGCTCATCTTTGGAGCTCAGCATTGCCAGCTAATGCTAGCTACAGGTTTTTTTCACATCTCTTTCAGGTACTTACAAAAGCAGAAACAGACCCAAATTTGCATTAGGCTTTCCTGCACGGTGGACAGGAGCAGAGACACGACTCTGGCTCCCATTGTTGCTATTTTAAACGCAGATTTCCTGGCTTTCTGAAGACTTTTCTCTTTACAGCAACATGCCCACATCACAACTATATGTAACCTACCCCCCTGCATTCAGAAGTCTCCTTATGGTCTCCCTTCCTCCATTAAATAGGAAGAAGTAGTTTAGAGATTCTAGCATATGAAATATTGCATGACAGCAGTGGTGTTATTTAAGATTATGTAGTGGTTTAATAATTCAAAAGCAGAAACTGTCTGGACACTGAATCATCAGACATGTACATTTTCTGCATCTCAAGAGAGTCTACTATGCCATCCACTCAGCTTCCAGACAGAAGATTATGTCTTGTTTGCTGCTCACAAAGAACACTGACCTAGAGTGAACTCAGTTAATGTAAGACACTTATTTTAAGTGCTACACATACATTTCACATATTTAAAGAGTGAACAGTTATGAAGGTGAATGTCAGAGGCATTTGCCAGCTTTCAAAAAACTGTTCGGTTGGAAAGCAACCTAGTCCAATACACACACGTATTTTCTACACTGAAATTCTGAACACCTTAAAATTATTTTAATAAGTATGTGGACAAAATTGAAAAAGAAAAAAAAAATCCTTACTAAAGGCAGCATAGACTAAGGCTTGATGTTTTCTTCAGCCAGGGTCATACAGATAAGAGGGTCTGGCTGCCAAACACAGGAACAGAGGTTACATTCTTAGCTCCTTATACTGGATTTACATTTAATGTACGGGATTTAAACCACGGTCAATAAATTATAAAGTAGGGCTGTACAAACATCTCATTGTCTAATTCTAAGTTAGAATAATGGGACCACGTGCAGCAGGAGCCCTCTTGCTTTTTTAAAAACCTGACAAATAACAAAAGCCACAAATAAGATGTGCATTATCATTACAAACTTTTTCAATAAAATAAATTCATGAAAAATACATCTGAAGTAGTATTTAAATAGTGTTAAATCTGCTAAAATGATTTTCTCCTGAGCTGATGCTAAGGCTTAACAAGGGATAAAAGAAATACTCTGATTGGCTCATGAAATACTAGTTAAGGATGTGGAGTGGTTGCTATGTGATGTTATAAATAATTAGCATACCTTATTTCAGATAGAGCCATGGCCCAGATTTATGCCTGCACAATGGCTCAGCAAACTAGAGGGCTAGACTGCAAGTGTTAAGATCCTGCACTGAGGAAAGAGGTTTATTATTCTTAGGCAGTTTCAGAATAGCATCTGGGGTCTTAGGAAATTTATACACGCCATGAAACGCAGTGAAGCATCTGTTCATTAAAACACAAACAACACAGGCAGACAAGTGCCGCTACAGGGTGAGATACAGAGAGGTTATGTGACAATGACAGATACATCTACACTGGTAATGCTCTCCTCTCTCTCAAAGCATCAGCACCTAGTTTGGAAAAATAAACTATCAGAATATAAGAGGACATCAGATATTTGGAAATAGCCACAGTGAACACAAGGGCTCAAAAAGCCACAGCTGATTTATGAGAGAGTTTCGGCAGCCAAATGAAAAATATCATTCAGCAGAGGAAGAGGTTCTGTTTATTGGAAAAGACAAAATTTTTGGATAATCCTCTCCGTGGAGAGAACATGTATGTTTGCTATGTTCAACATATCATGGCTGGGAGAGAAAGGCATTTCTCTAGAGAGAGGGGAAAAATTGGACAACAAAGGGTGGATTTCCACACACCCTCCAAATAATTTTCTTTATGTTTTGGGAAGTGAGGAAGGAAAAACAAGGCTCTCCTTTTTTTAATCTCAGAGTTGAGAAATGTACATATTCACAGATAGTGGGAGAAAAAAACCAAGAGGCAGCAAAAGACTGTGTGCTAACTTGCCTCAGGCTTCTTCTGAGGATAGTCTACAAAATAATCCAGCCTGTTGAATTATTTTTGATGTATGGTTCTGTCTAGCAAGAATAACACAACACACCAAGTCAACTGATAATCATGGTCCCAGGAAATTCAAGGGATGCCACCAATAAATTATCATTTCCACCATGCAATAATGTTTACATAAATACATTGATAGAATAATAGGAAAAATACTTGCAATCTATGGAACTCTTCCAGCACATAGCTATATAGAAAATACGACTTGGAAAAAAAAAATCAGCAAAATGGATTAAACTGGAATTATAATCCTGAACTTTGCATTCTATCTCTTACAACTTTTACCACTATTTTAAAAAACAGCCAAGCATATTGAAAAAAAAAACCAACAAACTCTGATAAACAAAACCACAAACTGAGACAGAAAGCCAGTATTTACAAAACAGACTTGCAGTAACATTTTCCAAAGTGCAATTATTACATGTCAGACAGAATTGTTTATTTCAAACACAGCTCTCGATCCAGAATTATATTTTAAAATATCAGGACTTAGTACAAGTTATAGCAAAAGCCATGTAACCTTCAAGGCTTTAACTAATTCTTGCTCTGAAAGGTAAGCAAAAAAATTGAAGACATCAAAACACAGCTATGGTTAGGCTGCCTAGATGAGGCAGACACATCAGTAGTTTTCTTACTGAAGCATTTTTAATTAGGTGACGATTACAGCTGTAAAAGAGGTACAATAGAGAAGTTTCTCAACCAGTTTAGAGAATTGTAAACTGAGAGACAGAATGGTTAAACATCTTGCCTGTTATCATACAAAGCACAAGTGAAGAAGTTATGCTCTCTTGAGCAGTAGACCTCTGCCCAGTGCTTTTACACCACACTTTTAGATGGCTCTACAAGATGCATTTTGCATGATTCACCAATTCCAGATACAGACTGCCAGCAGGGAAGCAGCATATTCATGAGTACATTCTTAATACAGGTTTCCTTTTTTTGATGTTACAGTATCTTTAATCCACGATATTTTCATTTCACCATTTGATAAATATTATCAAATGCTGACAAGAATATCTTCTTAACACCAGCATTTACAAACACAGCAACTGTATCTATGGCTCCCCAAACCTTCAGTCATGAAGAGTGAAGTTGCGTCAAAAAAAAAACCCAAACAAAAAACCAACCAAAACCAACCAAACAAAATATTTAAAGATTTTCAAGCAAGGGCAGCACAGAAGCAAAAGCCAGAACTGTGTCCAAGAAGGCTCCGAAAGCCCCTGGAAACCAAACCTCTTTTCAATTTAAATATAACCTCTCCCTGAAGCAGACACATCATTGTCATTGGACTCTATTACTTGCATCAGGCCACACCAGTTCTGACAGCCTGTCCTAGGTGGTGGAAGACATTACAGTATGTGGGAAACCTGCTCTTTAAGAGAGAATGCTCTACACAGAGACCTCCATGAAGTTATTTCTAGGGAGACTGGACAATGACATTTGAATGATGTCAACAGAGCTTTTATGAGCTGGCTCACAACTGGCTTGAAAGCCACAAGGTGGAATAAGTCTGCTCTGGCTATGATAGATGCTTTGTTCTCTGGAGCTACTAAAGAAGTCCTAAGCTCTTTTGACGATGATGATAAAGAAGGTTATTTTGTGAGAAAAATCACAAAACAAGCTTATTCTGATACCAGTCTGAAAAAAAGAAACATACCAATACAGTTTGCTGTTTAGTACTTCAAGTTATTTTTAATAGTTACATAAAGTCAGGAATTAAAACTGCAAAATGCATCTCACACAAGAGGCCCTGTCAAAGACAACTCAATTTTCTGTATGTTTAAGAATAAAGAAAAGGTTGTAAGATTAGAACCCCAAAGCTTCCTTTTACTTTTGGGTAGTAGCTCAGGAATAATGAATATTCCCATCCAGAAAAGTGAAGAAAAGCAGACTACCAAACACTGAAACTCCTTCAAGGAAGCCGAAAAGATAAGCATCCTTTTGGGTAGGGATTGGGGATTCTTTAAATGCCCTTTTACAGAAATGCCCCCATTGCCCATCTGACCAATGATTTATTAATGTTCAGCTACCTGGGAAGCAGGTTGTTAGGTGCTCCATTAGTGCTTCTTGTGTAACTTGTTTTCGGGCAGAGTTCATTGCTGAGATGGCCAGGCAAAGGATTTCTCCAAGTGGAATAAACTGTGACTGACTGATGGGAGACATGCTGATGGGTGATACATCACCTGTAAAAAGACAACAGATGTGCAATGAAGCATTTTGTTTAAAAATCTGCTCACCACTTCCACTTGATAGAATATTTTTTCTTAATAGTAACAAAGATCAGAAAAAAAAGAGGTTGCTAAGTTAATGAATAACATTTTCGCTCAGCTGATAAAAGCACAGCACACTCTTTAGAGGCCTTAAGATTGATACCTTGAATAAACCTCTCCTGGATCTACATGTGCAATGTCTTTGTACAGACTACATATTTTTTAGAAGAGAAGTTTTAATAGTTCCAGGATGGCCTGAAAAGTAACTTTGTTGTAACTTTTCTCATGTTGTCCTTAAAATTAATTCATTAATGCATACTTTAAAAAAAAAAATCATTGAAAGATCTTAAAAATAAAAGTTATAGGAGAAATTACAATTTGATAATACTAGCATGACTACACAAATACACACATATATGTGCATTTTAACACACTTCACATAAATGCAGAAATTGCTTTTAGCTCTGTACCTCCTCTTGAAGTGGTAACAGTTCCCCACTTATCTCAAATAGAGGGAAGCAGCAGGCTAAAAGATTTCCTTTGGAAAAGGAATAACAAAGAGTAACAGACAGTACAAGGGGTGCTTGACTATGAATCCTTTTCTGGCCACAGGTCAGTCAATAGCCAGGGATTAAGTTATACCTAAATGGCTTTGAAAATTCAGGAAAATCACCCTATTTCTGCTGTCATGGAACAATACCTTGTGACCAAACCAGGAATCAAATTACTGGAAATTAATTCAAATTCAAACTTTCCTCCACTATTTAGAAGATCTAATATTTGCCCTATTAATTCTACACTCCTATTACATCTACTAAACAGGAACAGCAGTTTCTAAAACTGATTATCAAAATGCTTTTAATCTTGCATGATACTCAGTACTTTAGAAAAAAAGAAGAATTGGTGGGAGTAGCAAATTGCATAACTGTTTCAGTGAGACAAGCAATATTTTTCAATACACCAGCTGTACAATCTGTTGTACAACAATGATACACATTACTGAAGACACAGCAATGATATTTAAAATACACATTTCCGCTATTGCTTCCTGATTACTTCTGCTTAATCAGGCCTGACCAGACCAATGGCGCAATCCCAACACAGCAGCATTCCTCCAGCTTCAACACAGTGCACCCCGAGATCCTCCTCATTCTTATCTGACCACACAATGATGACCTTAAAATATAACCTTTTCTGGACATTTTTTCATATACACCTGAAAAGTTCCTGCCACAAGTGCTTTACAGACAATGGCAATCAAGAAGATCACAGGCAACTTACAAGGAAATGTGACAGATACACTTACACATGACTTTGGAGCAAACATAACTTATAGTTGTAATATAATTTGTTACTGTATTACTATTTACTAATAATTACACCTGCTGTCAGCTTAAACTTGTCCATAGATGAATCTTTGTAATCAACCAGACACATAAGTTTACCCACTTTGATCGACAGTCATGCTGTAGGGGATCAGTTTCTTTAATGATTAGTTTCATGTCTAAAAAGCATCAGAATTATGGTAAGAATTATGCAGATTTAGCTAAGCAATTTAAGAAATTACTGCCCTTCACATGGAGATTATCTGGGTCATGGGTGTCCTGGTGAGCAGTACTAAATTCAGTTCAGTGCAACGTCAAACAGATTGGTGTATATTGCCTTCTGTTGAGGTTTAACCTTATCAGGTTCACTAGGCACTGAAATGGGCTCCCTGAGTAGCTTTAAGGACATCCAGGCGAAGGGCAGTAACTTCCTCATTTGTTTTACCTAGATCATCAAAGATCTGGCAATTTTTTAAACCAAAACGCCATGGCAACAGTATCCCTGTGCCTACTCCCAGCCATGCGCTCACACGGCCACCTAAGCAGCCACCAGGATGGGAGAGCAGGAGGAAGACCTCTTTCTTTCCCTTGCGCCCAGAATGATCCACTTGCAGCTAACCAGAATGATATTTAGGATGTAAGGAATCAGCCTTAATACCATAATCAGCTTCCTGGTGTGGGAAAGGGACTCGTGGAGGGTTATATATGAAGCCTAGTGAGTGTTGCTGACTTATGTAGGTTTGCTCTGCAGCCTCCCAGCTGCCCCCAGAGGGATGCTTGGACAAGAACTGAAACCAGTTACTCTGCTCACCTCATGTCACTCCCCTGACTGCCAACAGCCTGCAGAGATTCACCTCTGGGATCACTCCCAGTCAGGGCTTGTTACCTTAAAATCAGCTAAGTACAAGTTAAGAAGTAATGAAGTTTACCTGGATTTTAGTAACCTTGCACTTTGCTCAATTTTTCCTTTCAAAGCAGACCTCCAGCTTTTCTAGGTCAGCGTGCAGAAAACATTCAGTCTGCACATCTGACCACTGCCAGTTGGGCTCTTGTCAATGGGGACAAGCCATAAGTTTCCACTGAAATACTAACTATACTGCACAGAACTCAGCAATATAAAACATTCAGTATCAGTTCCTTAATGTTAACACAATGTCTAGCAAAGCATGCTATAGTTAGTATGCCAGGGTAACATACATCCTGCTTGCAAATATTTGGGAGCTTAACAACCATTTAATTAACTATAAAGAGAACTATAATTGTCCATAAAATCATAATTTAAATGGCTTTAAATGCAATAGAAATGGCCAACATTGGTTTATGTGAACGCTTTTCTTTCTGTTTTGTAAGGGACTATCACCAGTTAAGCCTTATTCTTTTCTTATTACTTTTTAGTGCTTTTCAACCTTCTTCATTATGACAAGGGAACTCTTGTTTCACTTCTGTTGTGCCAGAATTACCTCCATATTGTTGTACATAACTATCTGCTGGAGATAATTACTGGCTCTTGGTTTAATAAGGCTAGCACGCATCTGTAAAACTTTCAACAGACCGAGTGACAGAAAGCCAAAAGCCCCTAAACTCAGGGAGGCTCTAACTTGCCAAGTTTTACCTTAACTATCCCATGGCTCTGGGAAATTACAAGCACTCTGTGGTTACAGTTCAGTGAATAAGCTTCTTTGATGCACAACTACAGAAATTATTGTGTGTCTACAATTTAATAAAATATATTAACATCAATTATGTGCATAAATACTGTTTAGCCTGTTGATCAGCAGGTTTACTACAACTTCTGTAGGAAAGATCTGTTTTAAAAAAATCCAATATGTTTTTCCTAACTTTTTTTTTTTTTTTTTGGAAGGCCACATCACTTACATAAAACATCTAGCATATGGCTCCTGTTAGGTCTGACTGATGCTTGTCTCAAGCAGCTTTCTTTTGAAATCAAATTACTATCCTTGACTTTCATATGTTTATGTTCCCAATTAAATGAAAACTGGAGCTCAGAAAGCAGTTTTCACCAGCTGACTGCATGTTTTCTTTAAATATGAGATGATATATATATATATATAGTTTTAGCTCTGTTTCTGCAGTGTCTTTCAAAACTTTTCTCTAAAGAATTAAAAAAAAAAAATTTTTCTAGACTTCTCATTTTAAGTGGTACTTTTAAAAAGTGTCTAAGCACAAGACAAACAATGAATGGGATTTGTCCTCATTTATGCCCTGGAGATTTGTAGCACTACCCTGTGGGAAAAAAATAATTACTGTTACTTAGAACAAAAGATTATGTAGCAAATAAAATAAACACTTAGCTCTTACATAGCACATTCCTTCAGTGGATTTCAAAACATTCCGAAAAACTGGGTAATCATAACTATCCTTAACATACAGATGAGAAAGTGATAGTCTGTAGCAGAGCTGGGAATAAAAATTCACACCTCCTGGACCGTACCAGCCAGAACCTTTCCTGTGCCAGTTCATCTAGTGCCTCTGTTCTCTGAAAGTCTTGGTACCACCAAGAAAATGAAGTAGACTATATTCTGCAACATGTATCAGCAATTAAACTATCAACTACATGCCGATGACAGAATTTTTATTAGTGATTCTGCTGCTGGAAAGAAGTGACCTTGAAGTCAAACTCCCTGTCTCGTGAAGTTTGCAAGAAGATTGTTTGAAAAATCACCTCTTGACTTACAAATGGAACCAATTCAGCACAGCCATTGTGAAGGAAAATTAAGGAAATTACAGTGCAAAGCCACACTTTATTAGAATTTATCCACACTGTTTCCCTGAAATGGGGAAGACACCCTCTGATTACACTCTGCATCCTGTAAAATATAGGAAGCCAAAGCCCAGTTTCTCTTCTCCATCCAGCCTCTCAACACCTTTTTAACCTTTTGCTTCCTATGGATCAAGACAAACTTTAAACATGATTTTAGCCTGGTTTCCACAGGAAATGAGGTTTGCACAATCACCATCTGTGTACGTGCATGTGTCAAGCCTCACTAGACAACAAAGATTCTACCTCGAGTGTTTGCTATGCAGGCTCCATCTGCACAGAGCTTCAGGATAGCCACCTCCCATCAGACGGGACAGAATCCAGTCAAAAAACACTTGTCAAGGTAAATCTGACTTCACTACTTTCGCTGGTTACAGAACTACATTATTAATCAGAAAACATCAAACTAGAGTATAGTAACTTCATGGCACCTCATCATTATACTGATGATTGCAACAGAAGTCCCCTTAAAAAAAGGTCTTGCCAATAGTCTGTTCTGGTCAACACCTATGATTTCACTCTGGGAAGAACTACAGAAAGATCCTTTTCAAACAAAAAGTAGCTAACAAAACCAAAACTACCGGTAATGGGCAAAAAGAGGGTTCTTCAGCCTAGAATATTATCACTTTTTTTCAAGAATACCATAAGTGAAAAGCCTCTTCTAGAAAAAGCAAATTTTCAGATTTACTGAAAGAAGGGTCTGGGTTGCACGTTATCCCTTTTTCCCCCAAACCCCGTGACTGACTCGCTCCAATTATAGAATACTTACATAGATGTAGCAAATAACACCTTTCTTATGTGAACTCACAACAATGATGTATAATTGCCATTTTAAGTCAGACATTTCCATCTGAATAAACAACAGGAGGGAACACGAAGAATATGCAGATTTTTGTGGTATTACCCAGATTACTCTCAAACACCTTGGATCTGCACTAGCACACTAACACAGAAAAGAACACATTTTTCTGGCAAAATCTGGAATAAAGAAAATTAGAAGGTGTGTTGCTTGTGCTGTTCTCAGCCATAGTTAAATCCTCCTTTTAAACCACATTTCCTGGAGTATTTTATGAACAAAGCTGCAGGCTGTGTTTATTAGTCAGTTGCACATATCAGAGGACTAATAACAATAAGAAAAAAAACATACATTAAAGATTTGTCCATTTATTCCTGTTTAAGAGCAGTTTAAACAAAGGCTCAACAAATGCAGTAACACATTCACTAATCAGCAAGCTGCTTCTGCACCTCTGAAATGCATGCATGCCAAAACATACCTTCCCTTGCAGATACAGATCATGAACGCGTCAAGAATGTGACCTGGCAGTGTGACCATCCAATTCTAACCAGCCTGAAGAAAACACAGCAATCTTAATGATGACCCATCATATGACAAACACTGGCCTCTGAACAAAGTTCTAGTCCCTTGCCAGTTATTAACTTCAACCATGTAAATTGATCTTTTTAATCATTCGGGCCCAGCTAAAAGCATGATCTCCAGGTTCACCAAGTGGTACTAACTTTCAGAAACAGGTGCTAAATTATCCACAGACAGAAGACTTGTCTTACATGCATTCATCAGGCATATTTCCTGTGATTTAAATTTCCTTTTCTTTGTTCACATCCTGTGGCCAGCTGCCTCCTGATCCAAAGTGATATCCCAGCACATGTTACAACTAAGATCATAAAAAGTTTCTCCTGGAGCACGGAACTTTCCCAGAGGATTCAGTCGAGGAGATTTTGGTGGCATTGCTTATTCTGGGAAGAAGGAGGGTGGGACTGTGCTTTTTTAATATATTGTGTGCTTTAGGATGTGTTTCCTCAAACAGTATTTTTCAAATGCATCTTTTAATAAATGCCCATGTTGATATCCCTGGCACACAATATGTTAAAAAAAAGGGGACTTACCTGAACCCCTATGGTCTGGTTCCATGCTCCAGTACAGTATCCAGAGTAGCTGTCATGTAACAACAATGTGCAATATTGGGGCTTTATATCACTGTGGAAGCTGGCTGGCTGGCTGTAGCATAGGTCAGTGCCACAGGACCTGAAAGAAGAAAAACAAAAAAGCATGCTTTTAGGCAGTAATATGCTGAACACCCACCTCTTAACGCAGGAAATAGGGGCTTCCAGAAAATAAAAAATAATGCAGTATCTATGCAGGTCCACTGAAAGGAATGCTATTCTTACATAAGTACGAGAAATAAACAGTTAAGAAACGACAGGGGAGGTGGAGGCAGAGAATCTAAAGGGGACTACAAATGTAACTCCCACACACTGTTTTGAAAACATCTCTCTCCTTTTGCCCTATTTCCACGGAACGGCTGGAATCACGTTCTGACACCACCCCCTGTTCCGAAGGCACTCACAGTCTTTGCAAAGCACCTCTCCACTGCAGTGCCTCAGGATTCTGCAGTGTCACTCCTCTTCTCCCTGGCTCTCTGCAAAGTGAAGTCATAGGAATGGATCAGCCAACCTGACTTCTCACTACCCTGCCCAGAATCCTTTGTGAACTGAAATGAGTCATCGCTGTGAAAAAAATCAACGGCGCAACGTTCCAGGTTTCTCCCTACGTCTGTGCTGGCTTCTTTGTCTTTGAAACCAAGTGCCTCGGCTTCTGGAACGGTGCCCAGCTGCATTGTACAGGATAACAAGCCAGCCTCCTCATTAAGTAGACAAGAAAGCTATTTACATGCATTAGCAAAGACAAGTGAAAGCTTTAACCCTCTAGTCAAGACAAAAAAAATGTACCCCTAACATATCTTCCTGATGTAATACACGACCCTCCAATACACAAAACCACAAATGCACCCCCGTGCACACACTTACACAGAGCAGTATTTCCTTAAATAATTCATTATTTAGCATAACACTTACCAGTTTTTACTCTATCGATTAAAAAGAAAGATTTACTCTCCTTATGTCAGTCCTGAAGAATGTTGCAGACCCGCATGTAACAAACAGCTCTGCTGTATACTGGATCAAAGTTGTGCTGCCGCACGCTGTTTAGCAAAAAATTAGAAGCAGTGGACAAGTTCTTGCAAGCTCATTTTTCATCATCCCATTCACCATTTGGGCTCACAACAAAGTGAGCCCTGAAATCATGCCAGACAGAAAATGTCAAAGTGCTCCAAGTGCCGAAAGCCAGCGGAGCTGCTTCAGCTTCTGCTGCTGCTGACAAAGAAGGTAATGCTCAGAACGAGGTCACTGTGTCAGGATCTCACTCCCAGGGCTAGGTTTTCCTTTGCTTGGCGAGGATATGCTAAGCTAAAGCATCAGGAAAACACCGGAGAAGAGGGAGGAATAGTGTGTGATGAGAGACAGGTGCTGCTGATTTGGAGAAACATTTTTAGTTGCTTGAGGATTTTCTCTGAAGAGAAGGAAACATTTAAAATTGCCTTTACTGCAAAAGAACTATTTGTAGTCATGATGTAGTCATCAAAATGAGAAGACCAGTATGCAGAAACAGAGGGGCAAACAAAAAAAGGAGTGCCACCACAAGGCACTGTTTTAAAGGTTCCTGTATCCTAAGCACTCTGAAATAGTTTGAAGCACAGTAGTTACATTATCAGTAAAACCCAGAATCACAGCACTTCAGGACTCACCTGTGCTGTGCTGGAACCAGCAGTTCTCTTCAGTTCTCCCCTAAATGAGCACACAGGCCACCACCACCTCCCTGTGCTGTAAGCCCTAGCCTCACAACTACCCTGGCAGTGAAAGAGTCAAACCCAGCCTAAAATAGGTCTATGTAAGGGTTTTGAGAGGCCAAGTAAATAGCTGGGTTACACAACTAACAAACATCACTTTTGTTTACAGGTCTATGGCGATTGTTATGCAGCAAAACCATATTATAAACAGGCAAATTTACAAGTGTAAGGTAAACTGGGTGCTATGCTACACCTGTAGTTACTACACAGTAGCCAAGATCTCAACATTAAAAGCCAGGCTTTTGCTATACACTCAGTCATCAATTTCTGTGTTCCCTGAAAGGCCTCATTCCAGGAAATCTTCCTTCAACTTTACAGGAGTTTTGCCTTCCC
This sequence comes from Aramus guarauna, assembly GCA_013400195.1. NCBI lineage: Eukaryota > Metazoa > Chordata > Aves > Gruiformes > Aramidae > Aramus > Aramus guarauna. The sequence continues at coordinate 1,022,735 of VXBL01004717.1, read as the reverse complement.
TGGGGCTCCAGGATAAGCCGCAAAGCCTCTAATGAATCCAACTTGGCATTTGCAATGTTTGGGTCCCCCAGGATCACCCTGCGGAAACTCTGGTTGGTTGTCTGCTAAGCCCACACCCACTTTACAGCAACAAAACTCATTCCAAGAAGAAAAATTTCTGTGGGCTTAAAAGTGAATTACAACAGGCACCTACTGAAAAAAAAAAACATAAAAAAAAAAAAAGAAAAAAACAACCCGAGAGCTCCAATCTGCTTTTCCTTTGCACCAGACAACATTCGTGAAAAGCTAAATAGCTGGGCTTGTGTGTGCAGTACTGTTTGCACACACATGCAAGAGTTCTTGCAGCAGTCACGCTACTATAAACAAAGTTAAAATACTGGCGGAAAAAAAGATAAAGCTCATACCACAACCCTAATACCCTTTCCCCTAGCAAATTTATCTAGCACTTGAACCCAAATTATGTACTTCGGACCAGCTTGACTACTCTGAACAGACTAACACAACTGCAAGCTCTTTGAATGAGACAATTCCTCTTGCACATGTGACACCCTAGAGACACCTAGAACGCACTGAGTGTGCACATGTACCTAGGGTGCGCACACATCTTGTGTGCACATGCACCTCGGCATGCCTTTACTCAAATTCATCAGCTCACAACACCATTACACAGCCCTTTCATCACTATCAAGAATAGCAAGAAGAGCCTGATACTTCAAGCACGGCAGAGAGCAAAAGTGTAAGGAGACACCAGCAGTGGGGAAAATGTAAATGAGACTGTTTAGAAGAGCTGAAGTTGATGGATAAACCAGTGCTGCCACCATCAGTGATGTTACTTCAGCATGACCTCACAGGACAAAGGTCTAGCCAAAATACCACATGCACTTTCCAATCAAGGCAGCTACTCTGTTCCTCCATCCCCCATCTCCCTCCCAGCACATGACAGAAGTTGGTACTGAAACAAAAGCTGCCTTATTGACAGTGTATGGCACGAATAGACCTTATACTTCACTCTGTATAACTCCATGCATGCACGTGCATCCAAATAGACCAGTACAGAATACAGCGTACCCTGAGATCGATCTCCCTCATACACTGAGAAAGCACATGATGTAAACATCCCATTTGGTTGCCTTGCACACATATTGTGCTGGAGTTGAACAGACTCCTTTGTCAAATTCCACATTAGCTTGCATACACCCTTGAGTCCTCCCAAGCCAGGGCCTGGGATTCCCTTCCTTTGCCATAGCCCCTTCACCATCACCAGAGTGAAACTCAAGGAAAAAAGGAATGTCCTCAAATGGGGGGGGGGGCAGAGAACAAAAAAAGGCTAAAAAAGAACACCGTCAAAAGATGTCAAGAAGGCCATCAAAAGCATGAGAAAATTCAGACTAGCCTGGACCAGTTTTGGTGGATCCTGAATTTCAGAGACTAACCTCAGCCATCAACATTCAGCATTTGGAGTCTGTAGCAGCAGAGACTATGGTCATCTACCATTATTATCTACTATTACTTCTACAAGAACCAACTTCACAGAGCAGGAAGCCCCCAAACATGGGACTGGGAACACAACCCATGAACCCTGTGGCCCCAGAAAAAAACAGACTAAGGAACCTCAGAAAGATACCAACTTACACTTACATTTCTTTAGGAAATCTCTTCATACTAAGAATTTTGACATATTAGTACTCCACTAATAACAACTTACTTGCAGTATGCTAATAAATTCCACTTGGCTTACCTGAACAAATCCCCTGGTTCTTTAAGAAATGACTTAAGAAAACACAAGAGGGAACATGATCAGGGTATTAAATTCAGCAATATCCCAACAAGTAATGCCCATCTGTTTTTGTGCTAATGTTGTCTAGGAGCTTAAATACTCTTTTTTTTTCCCCCCCTCCTGTTGCAAAATACCCCAATGTATTTGCAGAGAACATACCTCCCCTCTTTCAGGTCTCTTTCCACTAGCTTGAAAAAAAAAAAAAAGCACTCTTTTAGTGTTCTTACCTATGTCTGCCCCTCCTGTCCCTTCAATCTTTCCAGAGGACTCTTCTACATTTACTCTAACTTACATAATTTTTCTTTAAAAAGCAACAATCAGAATTCTGCACCATATTCTAGTGCTCCAGCTAAGCTCTCACCTCCATCAGGTACAAGGAAATTGAAATTTCCATACTTTTAGTGGAAATACCCTGCCCTGTAATAGGAATAAAACTTGTTTTTTTTCACAGCTGGTTCACTGTCACCCCACAACTGAAAACCAGTTCCAGATATCTTTTTTTATGCTGCCTGCAACTAATGAGATTGAAGCAAATATTCCCAGGTTTGCCTCTCAAGATCATGATCTTGCCCATTATACTTTAACAGCTCACTCTGTGGATATGATTAAGAACCTTTGACCATCCAATTCTTCTTACTTGTTATCCATTTTTAAGCATCTCCACTTTATCACATGCTAAAAAGAGTCACTAAAACTAAAATAAAAAACAAACACTACTTTAAATGTTACCTAATGCAGGCGAGAACCATAACCAGGTGCCACACTTGCTAGTACAACAATCCAGTAAACAGCATTTGAATGAACCCATCAAGTCTTAACAGGAAAAACAAAGCAGCCCACAAAACTCCCTCCCCAAAGAGTCCAGTAGGTAAAACAATTGTTTATTTAGAATTTGACTACTAAAAGAGACTTCTTTAAATTATAGCTCACTGGAAAGTATGTGGTATTTTAAACCACACAGAAGAATTCTCTAACAGAGGACAGCTATGACCAT
>VXBL01004717.1:970906-1003709 GCA_013400195.1 Aramus guarauna | reverse complement strand
TTTTTTTTTTTAATTTTGAAATCTAAGCATCTGGAAAACCTTACTGAATAGTTTATGCAAAATAGTCTCTCCCATGTTAGAAATCTTCCATTTATAACAGAGAGATAGGGTTAAAGAGGCAATAAAAAACCCCATACATACACATATTGCCCTTGAAACACTCATGTCAGATGCATGCATTAGAAATTATATACTCCTGTCTGTGCTTAAAAACTTACTAGGAAATCAGGTGCTTTTAATAGGCAAAACATCTAAGCTGGCAGTGGAACCAGAACGAAACTCCCTTCAACAGCTCTGGAAAAACCAAAGCTGAGCTGCGTGCTCAGAATCCGCTCACAGCACTCAGCCCCTGTTCAGCTGCACTGCCAACAGGTAAGTCTGGGTAAGCCTCAGAAAGACCAAACTATCCCAGCCTGACCTACAGCGGAAAACAAAGCCACTGCTAACAACTATTTTCAGCTAGATCCTCCTGACTAACACTGAAAATGCTGTTGACTGGATGCCCTCACTGCTACTTGGGATGACATGAGGAATCCATCACCATGCTGGTGGTATTTCGTGGTATTGCTCATAGGACGCTGGAAGCCTTTATGCAGACAAGCCATCGTCTGCCAAAGCATTCATAGATGCCTAACTGCACAGCAGAGCTAACCAATCTAAAGGGTAACCACTGCTCTCCTTACCCATCCCAGGACAGCCAGCATTCATGGCTGATCCACCACCATGAGTTACTGCAGATCCTTATGTGGTTTAACCTGGCCGGCAGTTAAAACAACCACACAGCTGTTCTCTCACTTTCCCCCCACCACCAGTGGGATGGGGGAAGAGAATCAAAAAAAGTAAAACTTGTGGGTTGAGATAAAAACAGTTTAATAGGACAGAAAAGGAAGATAATAATAATGGAATATACAAAACAAGTGATGCACAGCACAGTTGCTCACCAACCACTTTCTGATGCCCAGCTAGCTCCCGAGCTATGGCCCTCCCTAGCCAATTCCCCTCAGCTTACATACTATTGAAATGACATCATATGGTATGGAATACCCCTTTGGCCAGTTTAGGTCAGCTGTCCTGGCCGTGTTCCCTCCCAGTTCCTTGTGCCCCTTCCACGGAAGGCTCATGCCTCCTCACTGGCAGGGCCCAGGAAGCTGAAAAGTCCTTGACTTAATTGTAAATACTTCTTAGCAACAACTAAACATCAGTGTGTTATCAACATTATTCCCATCCTAAATCCAAAACACGGCTCTATGCCAGCTACTAGGAAGAAAATTAACTCTATCTCAGCCAAAACCAGGACAGGGAGCTAACTCAGCGAACGGTTAGTCCTGCCAAAACCCCCTGAATATTTCATGCCAAACCCTGAAAGGGTGCCCTGTTAGGACAGAGGAGGCCTTGTCTCAGAGCTAAGGAGGAAGCAATAGCCCACAGGCAATGCAGGTATGGAGAGCAGGACCTCCTGCTTCTGGGGGCTATGAGTTATATCTAAGAACTGTTCAGTTATCATGAAACTGCATTGTAATATGGTCACTCACCACAAAAATGACTGACGCTCTGACAGCCAATCCCCATGGCAGCTGGAATTTTCCAAGGGTTTTAAAAAGGCTTACTAAAGTCCATTGGTTTTAATGGTATCTGTGTTCAGGTCTTCAGCGCTGGTTTTATCAACAAAGGGCATGTTTTGCAAAAGCAAGCATAGTTTGTCATATTTGATAGACCATCAGGACTTGAACAAAATAAGGACACGTAGCTGGAAGAAACAAGGATATATGTAGCAAGCGCACATTCCAAGAATGTGTTTAAAAATAGCGCTGTTCTGACAGAACAGCATGTACCCATTTTCACCAGTAGTACTAGGGATCTGTTAAAAACCATCAACTGAGTTTCCCAAGGAATGTGGTCTATTAGACATCAGATACCAACCACTCTAGTGGAAAATAACATGCAGGAGAAGACAGGCAGAATCCTGCCTTTCTCCACCCACTGCTGGAGTATTTCCCCAGAACACAGACAAGACACAGAAAGAATGGCTTCACATGAATGATGTCCTACTGTGTAGAAGATGATTTCACGGATACTAAAATGTATCAGAAAACCATACTGGTGTTGTGAAATGTTAATTTTGGGGAGAGGGAGAAATACTTTGTCAAATATCAGAACTTCCTGTTAGTGAATTCCTACAAGAAGCGTTTCTTTCTCTCCCTTCAAATTAATTTGTTTGAAAGGCTGCATTAGGTAGAGCAATATTAAAACATTTAAACAGTCAAATTTGAAACAAAACAGTCTGATCCTGCTGGAATTAAGTGTTTCATCTGGTCTAAAAATACTAGGTTTGAGATTTTCTTCCACGTGAAATGTGACCACTTTGGAGCTCTGTTTCAAATCAGAAAACAATTTCCTTAGAATCCAAAAACCTCCATAAAATAGAGCTTCTGTCTACTAGTCAACCATATGTAAGCCTCAAGCTTTACAGCACAATTTTCAACATATGACCTTACAAGAATATCCATTATCATTAATGTCCTCATGTGAAACTTGAAAATCTTAACACATTAGTTTCAGAAGAAAAGTTTCATTCAGTCTGAGCAGGATTTGAACTTGAAGCGTTTTTGTCTTGTTCTGCATCTCAATCCTTGTTTTGTTAATTTATCTTGCAACTGCAATACTTGATTGACTTGCATGTGTTTATAAATATGTATGTACAACTCAGAGTAGGAAAGCAGCAACACCATTACATCAGCCTCAACACCTGCACCATGTTGACTGAAACAGAGAAGACTGGCTATTGTTTCTTTTTCTTATTAACATCTAACTTCCCAGCCTTACAAACTCTTTACTTCTCTACCAGTAAAAGAAATCATGCTGACTCTATTTGACTTGAATTTCCACTATGACTAGAGATATAGGTCTTAAAGGAAAAAAAACAAAACAAAACAAAAAAACCCACAAAAAACAGTGAAAATACCTAACAAATATTCTTACAATTTTTATAATGACATTTGCCCCAAGTGCCCATTTGTGTGGAAAATGTTTGAATTGTTCAATTTAAAAAAGTCTTCAGTCCTAAGGGAGCTTTTAGAGTTATATACAAAACATTTTCATGCAGATTGAGGGCATTAAGCACTTCATGCATACAAAAAAAAAAAAAAAAAAGCTTGAAGAAATGTTTCAAAAAGAAAGCAGGAATATTTTAAGTCTAATACAGAGATCTCGTCCATCACACAAATTGAACAAATTGAAAAGAAACCAAAAGGAAATGGCTGATAAACTAGAGAACAGATTACTTCCAAAGACTTAGTCAGCATCTAATGTAAATGACTGACATAATTCTGCTTCTAATCTAAAATGTAAACCTTAAAAAAACACCTCATTTTGCACCACATACATTTACCACTCTTTAAGCTAAGCTATGCGTTTAGGCAGAACAGACAGTAAGGGTCCAAAACAGCCAGCACTGGGGGAGATGTTCACCACACATCACCCAAAAAACAGCATTGTTTCAGCAAACAGAAAATTCAGACAATAAGTGAGACCAAGATTGCTAGCCATGTGACAGCAGTGGGTTAACAGCACAGGAGCAGTAGGGACAAAACCTGGTTTTGAATGGATCTAGAGCCATTTGTGAAAAGGTTTAAGTCACCTGCAGCTGTAGCAAGAGATGGGACTCAAAGACCCCAAACGCGTGTGTCTTCAGATTCAGGCCCCTACAGAACGCAGCTGTGAGAACAGTGTTAGCTGGAGAAGCACCTGAATACCTAGAAGACAGGCTACAAAGGAGAAAGCATTAAGACAAACCCCCTGCGGGGCAGCAGGACTGTTTTGTAAATGTTTATTTTTAATTTCAAATCTTGATTCCAAAGTGATAAAGAGAAGCCCCAAGCAAAGGAAGCAGAACAACAATGTTGTCTAGAGCATGATTTCATCCTCCCCACCTTGCAAGTTGCCTATCAACTCAGAAGGACACTGTCAAGCTTAGCAGCCCAGGCTTGCTGCTAAAAGAACACGAACCCACTGGAAGAATGTGGAGCTAGCAAGGTTTTTCAGGACAGGATAAGACCTAGTACAAGGCTGCAGATTAAGCAACTTGAGTGATTGAGGCAGGAGTCTCAGGAGCAGACAGTTTTCTTCTGGGAATAAGATTTGGAGTGCCTAACCAGGAGTTTCTGTAGGAAGGGACTGCCAGCCCTCAGTTTGTGCCTACTTTGATGTTCAAGGGATCAGAAAGGGTAACCTTTCTGCAAGTGAACAAATCATACTAAGAAAACATTCTGTGTCACCAATTCCTAGCGCATACAAAAACAGTCTGGAAAAATGAGTTTTGGTTGCTGCATAGCAAAAACTCCAAGACTGCTTTAAAGATCTGCTGTGGTTTTGCCTTAAAGCTCATCAACACTCAAAGCCCGTGAAAAGCTGGCATCTTCTCACTGGGAGTGAGCATACCAAATAGCAATAATAAACAAGCATTGTGAAAAGAGGATCTAACTGGTGGGCAGGTTCTTGAAACCTGGATACAACATTCAAGTATTTGTCTGTCATCTCTGTGATCTTGTGCCTGAGCTCTGTGGTCAAGAATGTAGATTATTTGTGAGTCTTTCTACTGTCTCAAATCCTTAATAGCATCATTTAATATTAATTATCTATTACCATGATGTAAATGAAAAAGTCCTATGACATTCTTGTTGCCTCTCACAAAAATGAGCACCTAAAACCAGCTGTTTTAAATGGAAATTTAATGATGGATAGTGTCTCACAAAACAAGGTAGACATACCACTGGGAATGTCCCCATGCCTCTGTTGTATTGGATGCATCATTCTTGTAACAGCCAGGGCTATTCATTAACCAGCTATTAGCTGAAAAAAATAAAATGTCCATTAAAAAGTAGCACCAACTTTTGAAAGTGCAGTAAACTAAGACACAGCTAAACTTTAAAAGGCAGAAGAAGATTTTAGCCAGAAATTTCATCCTGAAATTCTGTTTATCTAACTGGATCTCATACCTTGTAATAAGCTCCACAAAAATCCAGGTAGGTTCTGAGCATGTGGAAAGAAGAAAAAATTTAAAAAAAAAAAGGGAAGAAAATTATGATAATTCAGGAATACCATGGACGAAGCCATGCAGCCTCTTCAGAGGACAATCCCTCATCTTGGGAGTTAATTTTGTGCCGCCTTCTATTACAAACCCAAAGGATGCACACAAAACTGTATGGGTGAAAGTGATTTAAAATGTGTTTCTAATTATGCTTGAATGAGGAGCTGCTTGTGGAGTTATTCACACAAACTACTTCCTTTTGTTAAAGCCATTATCCTGACTCTCTGACTACTTTCCCCTGCACCCCCTTAAAAAGAAAAATAAAAAAATCACCCACTCAAAAAAAAAAAATCCCCCAAAACACAGGGAACAATTGAAATGTTTTGATGTGATAAATGCCAGACTCCAAAAAACGTAAATGTGCTCGAACAACGCACTTAAAACTCTCATCCCAGTACCTTAACTCTTCAGATAAGCCTCCTGAGCTCATTCAAAATGCAAGCACTTAAAACGTTCAGACACGGAAAGAACTTTCTAGCCCTTGTAAGAAGATAATGAATCACAAAGTTAACTTTTTGCTTTCAAGACAACTCTCAAACATTGCTTCAGTGACTTTCCTTTCAGCCTCACCCTGTCCCAGTCCTGGTGTTCTGCTCCAGAACACACACAGAGATCAGAAAGGCTTTGCTTAAGATTTAGAAAGAAGATAAAAAGTAGGGGTGATTAGAAGTGTACTCTCCTGCCTGAAAGGGGGGGTGGGGAGGGGAGGGGAGGGCAAGGAAGCAAAAAAGAGCACATATGATATAACGAGAAAGGCTCTTCCAGAATGAGATGGAAGATGAAGAAAGGGAGAGGGGGGGGAAAAGAAAAGAGAGAGATCTAAAGAGNNNNAAAAAAAAAGAGAAAAATAAAAAAAAAAAAAAAAGAAAAAAAAAAAAAAAAAAAAAAGAGACAAACTGACAGTTTTAAAATACCTGAGAGAAGAAAATGTCTACAGCATTAGGGAAATGGATGTAATTTTTTTTTAGATTTAAGTCAGAAGACCAAAAAAAAAAAAAAAAAAAATTAAAGGAGAAAGTGAGAGATACACCTATACTGAGGGGGTTCCCAGTAGATTCTGACACCATCTGTTACGAAGCCCTGGCATTTGAAGGGGAAGGAAAATGCTTTTCCTCCAAAAGAAAAGCTGGACAAGTCTATGATCAGGGCAGATCTATAAACCAACAAAAAAACATCAGCACAATGGTCCCGTTGGCCACCCAGACCAAAGAGACAAAACTAACAAGCTCTTTACTTGACCATGGGGAATGAAGGGATGGCCCTTTGGGGACGATGCGTGAAAACCAGGGCAGAAGCCCTAGGTTGGCCCGCACTGCTAAACAGGCTGAGCATCCTGAACAAATGTTCTGAGCATCTCTTTGAATACAGGCCTGGGCCGCTGGCCTGGGGGATGGCATGACGGTGGAAGTGGGGTGGAATCCACGGCCTCCAAATGCTGCTCGGCCCTTCCAGCTATGGGACAACCTGGTACAGAGAGGAAGGATTTCTAACCAGGTTACTGCAGAAGTCAGAATACCTTTCAGACAGCAGCTCCCTCGCTGCATCCCCATGAACTGCTATTCAAAATAGATTCCCAAGAACTCTTTCTTGGGTTGCTTTGGTTTGTTTGGCTGGGTTTTTTTGGTTGGGTCTTTGCTTTTTTGAGGGGAGGGGGATACCTCTTTTTTTCTTTCTTTCTTGATTCACTCTACATTCTCAGGATGTAATTAAAGTTCAAAGTGAAGAAAGAAGGTGAACCAGCTCTGTGTCAGTGATTAGTTCAACATCATGTTAATATCCACCCATAATCTCTCCCAGTCTAGGCATGTATCACCTGAGAACTCTTCATTAAAAAGAAGCTCAAGACAGTTTATGAGACCCCAGGTAGATTAATTTTCCAGTGGTTGCCTCCATGGGTTACCATTCTCCATTTCTTGTTATACATTCAGTTACACAGGCAACAATTAATGTCTCCTGTGAACGCATAACCAGGTATTATACTTTACCTCCATGAACCCTATCCTACTTATACCAGGGCCCCTGCCGCCCCACATAAGGAATATAAGCTTAGTTAGAAATTACAAACCCTGTTTTCCCATGCACTAGGACATTCTTTATTTTACGTATTTAACACACAATACAACTGAGTACAAGCAGCTAGAATGACCTCAAAAGTTTTTTGTGGGTTTGTTTTCTTTTCCTTCCAGTTCTTTTGCTTTTTAACAAATTGGGTTACTTTCACAGCCTATGGGTGTCAGTGCTCAGAAAAGAAAGAAAAGATCAGCAAGTTATAGTCACAGCTTTTCACAAGTTCTCAAAGTTCCTTAAAACCCCATAAAACAAGTCTCGCTTACGTCCCCATCACTGAGCACAGTGATGCGTATTGAACATGTGCCACACACAACAGCATATGCACACCATTTCCCTAACAGCACTGCTCAGTCAAGTCAAGCTGACATGCAAGAATATGGTACCCCACATTTCTGTTTTTTCCCTTTTCCCAGCCTCAGCGATGACAGGTAGCAGGTCTGTAACCCAGCTTTGTTTTGAACACTCCCCAGGCAAACATTACTGAGTCTAGCCTTGCAGACGTCGAGGAGGACATCGCCAGCCACTCTGGTAAGAGAGCTCTGGCTATTCTGGTAGCCACAGTGATTTGAAGGCAGTCAGGCAATTCCCAATTTTGCCTTCTGCTTTGCCAATGTCTTGGGAAAAGAGAGATTAACATCAAACCATTAGACAGAGATGACCTAAAAGCTAAAAGAATATACTACATCTTTACTGCTGACAGGATTATTCACTTCAGAATGGAGGGGCTCTGTTTATGTTACCAGTTTTCTCTAGTTCTATACATACTCTTTAACACACACACACACTGGTTCTCATCATCAGACAAGGGTTGAACGACGTAAGTTTATAAATCACTCCTATCTCTTTTTTTTTTCTTGTTGGTATTTTTTAAACAAAAATCAATTCAGTTTATGCATCATTTATGGAGGTTGTTTTTAACTCCACTCTTCTGTACATAACTACAAGGATAGGAAAGGTAATGGCTCTGCTGCAACAAAGAAAATAAAAGCTCCCAATGGATGATTTATTCCACACTCCTCAAATTCCAAAGTGAGGTCTCTCTTGCAAACTATAGTTAATAAGAATAATAATGCAGCAAAGAAGAATCCAGATTATTTCACTGACAGAATTCACTGGCAGTATAAAATATAGGAGAATATTTTACTCTGCATATATTTTGCATCTCACTCCTCTCTGAGTACATCGTTTAGAGCTGAAGGCTTCACGGGCATTTCCAGTCCTTTGTCTTCTGTGCCCAGCACAACAGGTACCCAATTGCAATACAAATAAATAATTATGATAAGAATAAATTGACATTATTTTCTCTTCAGTTGCACACCAGGCATGTGAACTTTGGTGAAGTCTCTCTGCTTGCAGAACCAAGACTTGAATTTCTGCTCATTGTCACTGGAAAGGGAGAGCTGGGTTGGGTTGGGATAGAGAGGAAGGGTCAAGTCCAAGACTTACCCAGCAGAGGTCAGGCTAAACCAAAACTTCACCGTCATTACAATTCCTAAGAAATTGTCTCCTTAGGTCCTTCACGTTTTCCCCTCAGAATCAACCAACAAGTATTTTTACTACTAGTTACTGTGAGAAAAGTTACTTAAATCAGCAAAGGCTCAAGTTTGTGGGCCAAAATACTCTTGAAAAAGACTGAGACAAAAGTGTCTGACACCAAATATTTGAAGATCTCAATATTATTGTTGGGCAAAAATGTATTACTTCAATGAAATAACAATGAAAATCCATTGTAGCAATATCAACAAATTGTACTTGATCTCCAAGAATATTTCAACTGAATTTTGCTCAGAGACATGAAGCATAGTAAATGCTTGTAAAAATATGTATTCATATGAGTATTCGTAATGACAATGTTCACCAGGAAATCACAAAGGGTCTCAGAGTTTGGGAGTCATCTGTCCACAGACCCAAAACAAAAGCACCACGTCCCCATCGCACAAAAAAGCAAGAGACAGACAGAAAACACTTAAAGCAAGACTCAGGGAGACAGAATAAAGTAAAGCCTGCATAATGTGCTCATATGCATGACAAAGAATCTATATAGGCCCCCACAGCTTTCACTTAAAAGTGTAAAAACACTACAAAAATCTAACAAAGTAGATGCAGTCAGTGTTCAGTACCACAGTACACTGCATTGAAATAAACTAAATGCTACGTAACAAAAAAAGCACAGAAAAGATTTTAAAAAGTGCAGAATCAAATGTCTGTATTTGTGATATATATGCATACAAGGAAACATGCATTACTTGTTGAATAAACTTTTCTTCTACAGAAACATAAACGTTGGGGAGCGAGGTTCGGAGCAGGTGAGAAAGACTTTAGCACAGGAAAGATGTTCAGTACCATTTCTTACGACAGCCAATCCTAGAATATTGCAGACAAAGCTAATTATGCCCTGAACATTGTTTAAACCAAGGGGGTTGACACATCATCCAACACTAAGTATGGCAAGTTGCAATATCGCCTTTCGCAGGGGAAGACATCAGAGCTGTTATGCAGCCCCTACCTTAGGTACCCAAGGAAGCAAAGTGCCCTAAGTTTGATTTGGGCAGAGTTGGCAGATTTATGTTTAAAATTTATACATTTACAATCCAGGGCACTTTTCTTGTTGCAGCACAGACATGGTGCACACTAGGTTATGCTCTCATCTCCCCTCGTTGCTGCCCACTGGAGAACACCAAGCCTGGAGAAGACAACTTTGAATCCCCTTCAGGCTTCCCCCCTTGCCCTGCTCTGTGGTCTCAGCAGGGTTTGATTACAACCATCTCCCTGAAGCTCCACAGTATGCAGAAGTCTTATCCAGGAATACACCTTCTCTTTTTCCCAGTGGGCACCCTAAATAGGGCTTGTGCACTGTCCTTGAATGGCATCCCTACATTTGCTTTCCAGTCTCTGCACTGAGGACAGTTTTCCTTCAGGCAGATCAGGGGCTTGAAGAGCCTCTCTATTCCTGTTGCTCCACATTAAGGGGACACGTGCAGACCAAATGTTCTCAATGACTATATTTAAAGCACAACTAGAACTGGCTTGCAACCTACCTGTATTGATATTTAGACTTTGATGGAGGGTTGCTTTTAAGTCTTGGCTGTGCAGAAACTTAAAAGAAAACTACCCACTTCAAGGGAAATGTATAATGCAATACAAAGTTCCACAATCACTGCTGCATTATTAAAGGCCACAAAAATAGTTTTATCCATATAACACAGGCACAAACCTTCCAGCTCTGAGTAAGAAAGAATAACGTGGTCATGTAAAAGACACTGCAGGGATGCCAGAAATGGTTCTTTTCTAAACGGAACCCGCACTGTACGCAGCTTCTTTAGCGTGCAAGTCCTGCAAGGATAGAAATTACTACATGTGAAATCCTGGAGAAGTAACTTACAAACTGTTATATTTATTAGTCCAGCAACGGTTTCAACTCAGGATGAAATGAAATACAAAATGTACTGTGGAATGACTAGTAAATACTACTCTTACACTTTAAATACCTCTTCTGCCCTGGTTTCAGCTGAGATAGAGTTAATTTTCTTCCTAGCAGTGGGCATAGTGCTATGTTTGGGATTTAGGATGAGAATGATGTTGATAACACACTGATGGTTTGGTTGTTACTAGACAACGTTTACACCAAGTCAAGGCCTTTTCAGCTTCTCATCCTGCCCCGCCAGTGAGTAGGCTGGGGGTGCACAAGAAGCTGGGAGGAGACACAGCCAGGACAGGTGATCCCAACTGACCAAAGGGTTATTGCATACCATGTGACATCATGCTCAGTATGTAACTTGGGGGAAGCTGGCTGGAAGCGTGACCGCAGCTCTGGAACTAGCTGAGCATTGGTCAGCGAGTGGTGAGCAATTGTGCTGTGCGTCACTTGGTTTATATGTTCTTTAATCATTATTACCTTCCTTTTGTGTTCTATTAAACTATCTTTATCTCAACCCATGAGTTTTACCTCTTTTTTTCCCCCCAATTCTGTCCCCCATTCCACTGGGGAAGGGGGTGAGGAGTGCCTGCTGGGTTAAACCACAACATCTGCAAAGCAAGAAATCAATTACAGTGGTTGCAAAAGCTGGAGCAGTCTCCCTCGTCACCTGAAAACCATCTACTAGAATTTGGGATGAAGTCAAAAGGGAGACACAATTCACAACATGAAAGCAAGACAGACACGACCACTGCTCCTCCAGACACAGCTCATTCATCTGGGCATCCAACAGACAATTTTGTTTCTGTCTGCTATGCCAGCCACCCTTGTTCCATCTCCTGGCTAGTGATTAATCACTCTTCAGTGCAGCAATTCATCCAAGGCAAACCTTGGAAACAGACACTGTGGGAATCTTACGCTTTGCTTTTTAAGTGCTTTCCTCTGCCGGTGAAACTGAAAGTAGTAAAGCCATGTGGTATCACAAGATAGTATTTCTGACTGCTGAAAGATATCCAAGATATTTCTCTTGTGGCAGAGAGGAAAAAAAAACCCAACCTGTTATACATCTTCATATTAACTACTTAGCTGCCACTGAATACTTAGAATCATAGAATCATCTAGGTTGGAAAAGACCTTTAAGATCATCAAGTCCAACCGCTAACCTTAACCTTGCCATCCCACCACTAAACCATGTCCTTAAGCACCTCATCTATCCTTCTTTTAAATACCTCCAGGGACGGGGACTCAACCACCTCCCTGGGCAGCCCATTCCAGAGCCAACTCTATCATATATAGAGTTCAATGAAAGTTTCTTCGACGGAAGAGAAACACTTTTCAAAACCAAACCTATAACAAACATGTCATACAAGCAACACTTTGTTCTGTGTGCTGGTATTGCAGCTCAGCCCTGGCTGTACTTTGCCAACCACGGAACTGCCTCCTTATATTCTGCTTTTCCAGTCCGGAATTCATTGCACTGCTGCTATCACCACTTTGTCATCTTCCTTCATGTTCTTTTTGACATTTCTTGTGAAAAACTAGCCAAAATATAAGCTTGGTTTAGACAGGCAAATTACCTCACTTGTATGAAGGCAATCACCAAGCCTGCCTCAGTAAATTAAATTTACAATAATAATAAAATAATGAGAACCATTCTCATAGGCACATTTGAAATCTGGTGCTAGCTATGAGATGCAGCCCTGGCTAATTCTAGCACAGGTCCACCTCAGGAGGCAAAATGCACAGGATTTGAGAACACAATGTCACATTCTTGGGTTATTCCATCAACTGGACACAAAACTGCACAAAAAATGAGAACAATGATACAGAAGTATTATGTCATCAACAAAACCAGTATTCTTGCAATTAAAGCAAGAAATGGCATAAAACAGTCCTAGATAAACAAAATACACTTCTAGGTAAGATAATTAATGACAAAAACGGGTAGTCCTTGAATTAGGGGTGCAGTTTATTTTAGCATGGGCTTCAAGCTTTTACTTAAAGCCAGCATGATTTGCATGTACTATTCCCCAACTAAATTAACAGAATTTAATTTAAAAAGCATTGTGCACAAATATTCGACTTCACTTGAGAGGAACAGCTTATATAAGCAAGGGAGAGGTTGGAAAATAATCACCTAAGATCCCTTCCAATCTGAATTCTCCTATGATCTTGACCCTCCAGGTGTTCAGTTGGATGCCAGTTTGTACAGGCTACTGGGATGACTGGAGGCAGGGTCTGGAATCCAAGACCTGCACACTCCTATTGAAAATATGTATCAGTTCTCATGCTAAACTTCTGATGCACGTCATGCAACAGTCAACAGCGATCAATATCAGGTCTCAAATTTGCAAACCCTGATTTACCCGTATCCTGCGACTCATACTGTCACCTTGGATGTGTAAGCAACAGCAGTTCAATTAATCAAAAGTGCAGAACCTGGGCCTTAATGCTATCAACTTATGTATATTTTGAATAGAATATTTATAATGAAAACTCAACAGTCAAATCTAAATAGAGTTCTTGTTATCTTTCCTAATGCGTCTTTAGATTTTGCTGATGATGTTTGGTGCATGTTTGGGATTTTGTCCCTTGTTTTGCTGGCAGGACCAGGAAAGTCCCAGGGCTGAGACTGGTGGAGAGCCAGCGTTCCCAAGGACTGTACAATAGAGCAGTGTTTCCTAAAGTAGGTTATGTGAAGGATGAGCAGAAAGGCACAGGAGGGAGGGGTGACTGTGGAAAATATGGATGATGTCATCCTTAGGATGAGCAGATCTTTGGAAATATATGGATTCATTTTCCTAGTGGGAGCTACGCTTCCAAAAGTTGGGGAAAAAGCAGACCTATCCCAGTGTCTCCTTGTTTAACTGAATCCTTTTAACCAACTAGTTCTGGAAACGTGGACAACCTGGTTATAAGTGGCCACATGCTTAGCCTTTGTCTTAAGCCTATGCCCAGATGACCCATTTTGCGCATTTCAACCAAGAATAAAGTGACCTCATTTTCAAAAGTGCTGAGCACCAGCTGTTCCTATTGTGTTCACAAGCCGCACTATAGGTTCCTGTTTTCAAATTCTTGACCTCAAAAGAATTTTGAGGCAGCAGAGTGATTATATGTTCTTCCACTTGCCATATGCCTATTTATTTTAGTTCAAATATAAAAGTCTGACTAAACTACTTTAAAATCCTGAATGCTCTGAATTAGAACAAGTACTCTTGCCACTGGAACATAAGTGGAACATAAGTGAGCCGTGAGATATTTCAAAAACAATTTTTTTTGCACAGAAGAATACCTAGACTGAAGGTCAGAGTATTTCTACCTTAACTCTTAGTTTCTTTCTTCTCCTTATTTTTAATGAAGGGCTTAAGAATGGGTGAAAGGTAGCATCCCAGACCATTTAATACCTGAATTTTATACTTCTGGGATGAAGTTTCTTTGCTACCTGCTATATAAAAGTTAGGTCAACAAATTAGTTGACCTGCTACCTGCTATATAAAGTTAGGTCAACTAAAGTTGTCAGCTAGTGACTTTTACACAACAAACATGCATTTGCCTCTAAATAGTTTTAAACTGTTACTTCATAGTACTGTCATCTTGGAAGCCAAAATATCACACTGCTTGTGCAAAAAATAAACATGATTATCTCTCCCCAAGACCTTAGGCTTCAGAGATCAGCACAAACAACAAAACACTTACCTACAAATAAGAAAACGAGCCATGCCAATGATCAGTGCACAACATTTGGTTTTCATCTTTAAATTAAGCTGTTTTTTTATAAAATGGTAGCAAGAGAAACTAAAACTATATCCAATTTGCTAAAACTTCTTGCTGAATTTTTTAGTGATAAGATGTTCTGATTTGCATTAAGCTTCCCTGAATGCATGGTCCAGAACCCAGTATAACATCCTGACTAATGTGAGGGAAGTATTGCTACTTTTGGGCACAGGTAAATGTATCCATATAGAGACAACACATATATATACACACCACTTAGTAATAAAAAGTCATAAATATTCTCTCTCCAAATACAGTATTTAGTATTCAAAGTAACTTAAAGAGCAATTGCTTGTACCCCAAAATCCAACAGGTCTTGATACCTTGCTTATGTTATTGATTAGTCAGAGTTCTGTTTTGATTCCCCTGTAAAAACAAACTCAGTCTTGCTTCCTGAAACCTTCAAAGCCTCGTACTTCAAGCTCTGCCTACACGATATAGCAGAAAGCAAAGTTGTGGGAAAGGACCTTTCCAGAAAGCAGGGTCACCAGCTGGGGGCAGAGAGCTCAGAAGAGGTGAGGGTAAAAGAAAGGCAGGAAGGTCTCAGGCTGAAAGCGAGGAGCAAAAATGTCTCGCTGCTGCACAGATGAGATCTCATCTGAGAGAGCCAGAGGTAAAGCAGATGTGCTTGGGAGCTCAGAATCAGTGGCTTAAACTGGTTTTCTGAAGTTCTCCTCATACTTGCTGACATTTTACAGGTCAAACTTCCTACAAATGTCACATCTGAAAGTTGCTGGCAAAGTGCACGGGAAGAGGTAGAAGCTTTATTTTGGAAATAACTCAGAATAGAGCCATTCACTGTCAGGATACCAACAGTCCTGAGATGTTTCAAGGTGTTTTAGAGGACACTTTAAGATATCAATAAAGGAAATAAATAAAAACACAGTCTTTCTCTTGGTGACATGATCTTTGAAATACAACTGATTTCCTCGGTGTGAGGAAGTGACATTTTCAGGAAAAAAAGAAGGGGGGGGGGAATACTATAAATCCTGCAAAAACACAGCTTATAAATCCCTTGACATGTCAGTACTTTCGGCTTCAGGGTTCCTGAGCTACTCATCCACTCTCACTTGCCTGGCTCCTCCTCTAAGTAACATAACTCAGCTCCTTGCAGGCAGACCCAGCTCCCCTTTGTAAAGCTGATCCTAAGCTGTTTCTCTCAAGAGCCAAGGGCATGACCAAAATTTCTAAAATGTCCTATTGGATCTGAGGTCCATTTGACCAATGCCTGGAGAGGCAAGGCTAGGAGGGTAGTAAAAAAGCACAACCTGGAAGCTGGCAAAGTAGTGCTAAACATGGAAAGCAGCATTAAGAAGCTAAGAACCAGCACTTAAATACCACCGAGTTGCTGGGTTCCCTGTCTTTTTGGCTACAAAGAAGCACTTGCTTCTTTTGCTTCACGGGTCCCAGTAAAATTTAGGAATTCTGACACTGAACTTTCTACTTATTCCCAACTGCAATGTGGGGAGCGAAAGGGAAGAGTGAAGAGAGTGAGAAGTAAGGGAAGGGGAAAAAAGTTAACCTTTGATTAGTCAAGATGAGAAGCATAGGAACTTCAGGAGTGCTAGATTTGAAATGAAAAAGAAACCACTTAAAAGCATGCATGCTTACTGTTAAGCCCATAAAAAACACACCTCCACTTGTTCTGTACTGCTGATGCTTTGAGAGCCACCAGAAAGCACATCCCACCTTTGACTTCCAAAGCCAGACCGCAGTATTTCCCAGGTTTGCTCTACTGGTGAACCACAGAGCATTTGCTAATGTCACACGAAGAGCTGGCTGGTCTTGTCTGATGAACTATCCTAAGAAAAGCTATAAATCCAATATTAATTTGTTCCCTAATGTTATTCCTCCATGTAAACTACAGCTGCAATCACAGCGGAGACATCATTGGAAATGAGATGATGTTGTCCTCTATAATCACAGAAGTGAGGACAAGCAACACAAGATCCCAACTTTTGTGGTTCACATGCTAAAACAGAAAAAAAAATAAATCTGCCATTTTAAACTATAGAGCAAACATGAACTTCTTACCTGAACACAAGCTACAAAAGCAGTTTATGCCTTTTGCTCTTCACAGCACAAAACCAATACAACAAACCCACATGTACCAAGAAAGATCTGAGCATAACTATAATTTCTAGATCTCTAAAAACAAGCCATGCCTTGATGCATTCTCACTGCTGCTCTGAGCTGGTTTCAGGCAACTTTTACAAGTATACAACACAGCAGGAGCCATGAGACATCCAACAAATTAAGTTTACGCTATTCCCATCCATTCACAAATAGTTGGTCAGACAGGCTTGGTGGCAAGCCATCAGCTCCTTGTGCAAGGGGACTCAGACTTCCACCACCCTGTCCCTGACCATGGGAACAGCAGCCCCGCTGTCATCAGAGCCCTTTGTGACTGTGAAAGAGGTGACAAGAGGGAGGTGTAGGATTTACCCTCATATAATATAAATATTTCTATACAAAAGAGTTCCAGAAATGGTGAGGTTAAGATGCAAACGCTAAAGACAAGGTTTAAATGCAACTACAAACATCAGCTCTTTGCAGTTAAACTCATTAGACTTTGGCCTTTTCCTTCTGACTACATTAGTTTTGTGTCTTCAAAGGTAAAAGTAGTCAGGCCAAAAAAAATACCCAAGATGCTCACACATAAAAGCCATCTGCTTAGCATATTTCATTACCACACTCACTTCAAAAATACTGAGCAATGTAAACCTGCAAGCCACTTGGCTTTAGCTAGAGATAAGTGCCTGAGATAAGAGGTATAATTGTTCAATGTAATACCGTAGCATGTTTTATATAAACATTTGCTAACACTGCACTTCATGTATTTTGTTTCAGAGTTGTGAAATACTGCTGAATGTTCCAACTTTATTTGTGGCCCATTCTTTTCATATTTACACATCTAGGGTTCCCCTTGATGCTGAATTAAATAAATTATCTTACCCCAAAGTACCAATGGGGTAGTTATGCTTTGCAATAGAGAGGATAGCCTTACCGGTTTATAGGAGTCACCCAGCTCATTCCTTGTCACTGCTCAAGAGCCAGGGTGGAAATGTTAAAAGAATTTGCTCATGAAGAGCTCTGAAATTTGGATTAACAAGACAAACCTTTTGCTTTTAATAAAATGCTTTGGGTTTACTCCCCAGGAGTTTTTTCCATAATCTAACTATTAAGTAAATTAAATACTCTGAAGTGAGGGCGCCCATATATTTCTTAGAGACCTGTTTATAGACTTTTTTGAGGGTTTGGTTTCATGATGGAACGTCAATAAATGTTTCATGATGACAGCAAGGTGCAGCTCAGGATCACGGGAGGGAAAGGTGAACTGTGGTGTCACAGCATAGCATGTTTCAGCAAGGCATGACATCTTACCACAGAATCTGGCACCCTGCCCTGATTTTAGGATTACCTGCAAGTAATACTCAGCAATAACCATTTCAGGCTCCAGTTCTTCCCTTTCCCTCACCTATATGCTTTTGACATAAATGCACCAAGGTCCTCTCCGCCTCCACTTCAGCACCAAGAGCTCTAGGTCCACTTTCACCCCTTGCAGGGATCACCAGCCTCCGTGCATGGGCAAGACCAGACTGAACTCACTGCTGTCACAGCAGTAACACTGTACATTTCAATGACACTACTGCAAAGATATGGTATTACTCAATGTGAGTGTGAATATCCCCCTTTAAAACAGACAATTAGGAATTAACCAGCACCACTAATGAATGGAGGACTAAAGAGTGCTGATTTCCACACTGCAAACGATCCTTGGTCTGTCCTGACTGTCATCAAGTGAAGTCCAATTTTGTTGCCTGGCTCTCCATCTAGAGAAATTATTCTCCTTTTGCCAGCAATGGCCTCGCTTTCACTCTCAGACTACAATAAACTCGTAACAACTCAGTTAAAAATCAATAGAATTGTGCTGGCATACAAAGAAGAATCTGACCCCATAGTCTATCAGGTCATATTCAATAATCCTACAATTAGAGAAGACAAATGAAACACTTAACATTTGACCTTTGCTGTTGCCTCTAGATTAGCTAATACAGATTAAAAGTACACATTTGTTTCAAAAGTTCACAAAATAAGGGCTTTAGAACCTGTAAAGAACATTCGATATGTTCTTATTGTGCACTAGAATTTAAAATACTACATTTTTAAACATGTAATAGTAACTTCAGACTGTAAAATCATCTACTTTGGAGTTACTCTGATTAAGCACCCACTAGACAGTAAGATTAGATCAAGGACTGAAGTGGACAGAAAAACCCAACCAACCAACCTACGTCCTGTGAGAATCTCAGTGCTATAACAGTGGCTAACAACACTTCTGCAGATGAAACAAGAAGAGACAAACTCAAAGATTGCTGAGAGAGAATTCTTAATTTTTTTTAAACTCAAGTCTATTACTAAAATTTCATCACTTTTCTGTAATATTTACTGTTTTGCATCCTATGTTTTCTACCATTTGCATTGTTTTTCCAATGTTTATATTTTAGTCTTGCTAGGAAACACATCTGCAATATTAATTGCAATTACTAACAGCATGCACTTCTAAATTAAAACACCTGCAGATGTAAACAAAGCATAAACAAAATACACTCGCGTTGGTATACAATATAGTCTCCCCAAATAGAATATATTAAATGGATGTGTTCTGATGCTATATTAACAAGTAGAATATAAAAACATCAGCAGAAGGGTGGAGATTAAAGAGAGCAGTCTTAAAAAGAACATAAATACAAGGTAAAATTATGTATAACCTATATAAAGATATTATACCACTTAGGACGCACAATAAAGCTATTTTGCGCACACACAGCAAAAAGATGATTCCCATGAGCGCCACGGAGTGTGCAGACAGCATCCTTTGGTAGGGCTGGACCACGGGCAGTGCATGCACAGAGCATCACTGGAACCACCACCACCACCACACACAGTCATCTCCATCCACATTTACACAACACACCTGAAATCTATTTCAGAAGACACATTTCTGTGACACTGGTCTATGAACTGAAAGAGCTCGGGGACATAAGTTTGATGGATGCTTCAAGCAGCTCCGCAGAGGGAGCATCTGGGCAGGCATTCAGCTCTGTGCTCTGTCACCCTTTTCAAAGGCAGTCCATTTGCTAAGCACATGGATGAGGTCAGCTCAGACCCAGATGCAAATCCAGATACGTGGATTTTAAAACCTGCACAGCCCAATTTACCAGCCTTCAGAGACACTGAATGCTTGGCTCCTGTGAAAACTAGTGCTTTCAGTGAGACATCCAATATGTCACAAGCCCAGGAAGCCACGCTGAAAAGTTACGGTCTTTAGCTATTAGCTGAACGATTACCTCCCACCCAAGATTATTCTCATAAGCAAGGCAACGCCTTCAAAATAAGGAAAGGGGATACCTTGGAGACATGAAATGTTAAGATCCACTTCTGCGGTACCTTCTCAGAACAACTCTGTCTTGAAACAGCAGTTCTGCCTGATTAATAAGTGGAAGACTTGGAAACGAGTAACGTCTTGGCACCAGATCCTGCTTGCAACGTGAATCAGGAGTTGACATTTTTGGAATGTCAAGAGTTGATATAACAAGAAACTCCTGCTTAATGCAAGCCTTTCATCCAGGCATGTGTCACCTTCAAGATGAGATGGCTCACAATGCCCAGGATTCAGAGGGAAAGGAAAGGGAGGAAATAAGGGAATAAAACTAACTGAACGAAGGAGTAAGTGGAATCACAGAAATAATTAAAAAATGCCTCTTTCATGACCTCACAATCTGTCTTATGTAAACAGAGAATGTGTTATGACGTGAATACTATTCATATCCCACTTACAGGAATCTGGAATTTGTGTGTGTTGTATGTGGAGAGAGGGGATCAGTGTTGCCTCCTGACCTAACAGCAGCTGATCTGCTGCTCTCCCACCACCAAAAATACCTCAAAGACCTCAAAACCTTCTTCACATGTGCATATATTCCTCATTAGTGAGAAATACTGCAAAACAGGACACCATGAGATTCAAGTTTAGTACTGACAATGCACACAACCCAGGGCTGCCACAGGGCAGCTCCTTATATACAAGGCGAGAGTTGTCACTCCCCTAATATTCCCACAGGTACCACAGAGTATACCTGCAGGAGAAACCTGTTGAGGATTACTAACCAAACCCTATTGCCTGAAATGGCTGGAGGCAGGGAAGCACCCTGAGGAAGTACCACAGGCGCTCGCTCTCTTCCTCATCTTCCCAGGGCACCTCTTTGGGGTCACAGCTGGACACAGCACAGTGGGCAAGACAGACCTGCGTCTTAACTGGCATGGCCACTCTTACAACCTCGCAAGTCGTAAAAGAAGGAAAATTTTCCATACTCCTACCAACTCTTGCTGGAAAACCATCATCTAAAACTGTCATTGCATGGCAATGTATACCAGAGTAGTTTTGAGATGTAGTTTTTTCCCTCCTTGCTGGTCCCCCATAATAAAACAGGCCTCCTAATGTTATGCACAGTGATCCCACACATACATCCATTTAGGAGTACACAAAACCCAGGTCAAATACTCTGATCTGAAAAATTGGGTTTGAAGCTAATTTGCTACCAGACATAAATGACAGCTCCCAAGGGCAGCTGCGCCGCCAGACAATCTGACCACACCTGGCATTGACAGAGCTTGGTTTGACACCAATCCATGAGTAAAATCCAACAGCCAACATCATTTTGTGTGCTTTAGCACTGCTTGAAATACATTGTTCTATTCAACTGCCCCATTAACGTGTGAATGCATTACGACACAAGCAGGTAAAGCTTTTTTCCCCTCAACTTTTTTAACTTGCCTTTTTATTACTTAAATCTAAATGCAAGCTACAGTGAAACATTTCATTTTACTTTAGTGCATTTCTTGAAGATGTGAAAAAGGGAACCATGAAAAGCTGAGTGCACTGTGTTGCTGCGTGCCTACTGCTCTATTTGGAACAATCAGCACTGGGATGAAAACTGAATGAGATTATCATCTGGTAGGCAGAAAAAAGTTGTATCAAGTTATTAGCCTTTGAAATGAGCTCAGAGACGTGCAAGTGAAGGAGCGATGGTCCTGATTTAAATCCAGCAAGTCAAATGACTTAAATTGAAATCCGGGTGAGCTGGGGAAGCATACTTCTCATGGTCAGGATGCAAGAACACAAGCCCGCTCTGGCAGAACAACAACTCTGCCCACGACTCCTCTTTCTGTTTGCTGCCATCACACCCACCCTTGTTTTTGGTAAGCCTGCCCTAGTTTCTCTAGCTGTCCAATCTATGGTCCTTATTCAAAGGCAGACTTCAATTAAAAGGGAGCATTACTCAGCAGTTGCAGCTATTCCCTCCTCAGCCTTTCCAATTCCCTGATGTAGGCAATGAGTATATGCAAGGGAGACGGATACGTGCATCGCACAGGGAAGCAGCACTGCTGGAAGTTAAGGTTTCCTACCTGAACAGTCAACCAAAAATCTGTGCACTTTTCCCACTAAGGACTTAGCAAGCATTCTCATGTAAAACCATTAGCCCACATGCACAGAGCACAGGTTTGCAACATATAAAATTTCATGAGATTACACAAACTATGCTTTACTGTGCTGCACAGGGTAATATGGCAGACCACGTATCTGATGAAAAATGATTGCATATGGCTCTAACATAAATGATACCTTACATAGCTACTTCATCTTCTTGTGAAAAGAGGTAGTTAGGACCATGGGTTTTAAAATGCAGTTTCTAAAAGATGCCTTATTTTTACACTTATGGTTATTAGAGAATATTTCTGCAATTAAAATAATTATGCAGACTGAACCTAAGATTGACTCAAAGGAAAACGCCTCATGATTTAGCAAATAATAATAAAAAAAATGTCTGCAAAATGTTTAATTTAGAGATGGCTATATCTCTTTCCAGAGAAATCCTAAAAAGTTGTTCAGAAACTGAGACTTCATTAGGGTTGGCTGGAAAAAAATGCAGAAAACCACTTTTTGCTTCTGTGTTCTGCACAAATATTCCAACCACATCCATTCTTACACAGATGCCCCATGCAAATATGATTTCAAGATTTCACTCCTGAAATGTAATGCCTATGGAAGGACACTTGTCCCATACAGAAGCCCCAATGATTTTCACTGAGCCCTAGTCTCACAGTACTTCCATACCACGTTCCTATTGACTAAATGAACATATATATATCACTCTCCATAATTTCCCTAAGATTTTTCGTAATTTCTATCACAAACCAATATAACCAATATATAAAGGGAGGAAGCCAGCGTGGGGACCCACAGCAGCGAGCCGTGCTGTGATTCCACCTCTGTGTCAGTAAACTTGCCCTGAGGTTGACACCAGAAGCTGAAGGACCACTTGGGCCTTTGGGTGAACTTTCCACGGCCAGTGGTATCTGCCCTCCCTCTCTCAAAAGAGACGTGCTGCAGATACGTTCAGTTTACACCTGGGGTTGCAGCTGTTTCCAACTTAATGTTAAAGCCAATAAACGTTTTCCTCTGAAGTTTTTGTTCCCTCTGGTCACCCAGCCAGCCATGCAGCATTTACACCTAAAAGCACACAAATCTTAAGAAAAGATTGTAAAAATATTTCCATTTCACCCCATTTAAAAAAAATATTTAGTTTAAGGCTTATGTGTAGTAAAACAAAGTCACTGTATGATCCAAGCATGGAAATTCTCAAGGGAGCAGAATTTAGAACATCCTATGAAAATGTAGATTGCTACTTTGCTCTCAAGCACTGTGGAAATTTAAGAGGCAAAGTTAAGTACCACAATGAAAATTAGTACATCATCTTTACTGGCTTCTAAGATAAACGGTCCAATTTATGGCATTTAAAACATTATCACATATGGTCAGAAGTTCATCTTCTGAAACTAGGTCACAGGTCATCAACAGGAAATTCATAGGAAATTATGGAGGAAATTAAAAGAACACAAATGGGCATGAAAACAGTTTATATAATCTAGGTTCTCCCAACACAGCTTCCTGTGTTATGATGAACTCAGCTTTCTTACTGAACTTTGCCTTTTCCAGGCCACATTAAGTAAGTATTTCTGAATTGTCTATTATACTCTTCGGGCCTCAAAACGTTGAGGTCAAATTCACTACAAAGGACCATTCATTTTTTTTTTCTTTAAACAATACAGCTGGAAAAGAAAACAGTAGCTGGAAGAGGTGTTTTGAGATCACTAAATGCAGGTTTCTACTCGCTATCGGCACCTCAAGAACGGGCGTGTGAGATGCTTCATGGACAGGCATACAACCCTGAGGACAGTACCCAAACTCAAGAAGAGATTCTTGGATTGCTTCAGTTCTCAGCCACACTGCAGCTGCATTCTCCATCATGACTGGGAAGATGACAATCAGTGTCCAGGAGTCTGTTCTGCTCTGATGTTAGACACACTTTTCAAAATAACTCCCCTGGTCAATAAGGCATAAGGAAGAGAGAGGGTTATGGTTCATCTAGGCTATCTGGCCAACTTCTGTAAAGAAAAACTGCTAAACAGAAGCAGTTACTGCTGGATCATTTCAGCTGAAAACTAAAGCATGCAATGCACTGCCTAGCCACTAATACCTTTAATGAATCACAGAGAAACACAAGTTAGGAGTAACTTTACAAGACCAATACAAAATGGAAGACTTGCAAACTGCCTCTGCTGTCTCTCATCTTGCTACTTTCATTAAATAAAAAGACCTAGTATAAATATGATCAACTTCTCATTCATTCTTTTTCACAATACCTGAAATTCAAATGCAATACACAAGCCATCCCTACCCTCAAAAATCATGGGTCCACATAAAAGTCCACAAATTAAAAGCAGTTCCCCAAATAAAATGTTCGTTCTTCCTCTTTTGTTTTCTTTCACACCCTATCAAATCCAATAAAACCATCAAGATATGTTTTTTTCAACACCACAACTTGAAATTTCTCATAAATTGTGCATTTGTAGCTATCTCCTGCAGAAAGCATTTCCCATGGAAGTAACAAGAACCACTCCTATACTTCAAAAATTATAGGAATCACATCATCTACAATTTAATGAAAAACAGAACTATCTTTGGGTTGCGAGGAGCTGGTTGACAAGCAGAAGAGAGAACAGTACCAAGTAACAATCATTCCACATCATTTACTGCTGGTATTATAAACAGGCTTTCTTTTTCAGCTTGCAGGAAGGTGAGATGGAAAATTCTTATGAATACCATGGCATTCAAAGGTTGGTCTGAACGCAGGATTTCACTTGCCGAACGAATACACCTATTTTGGGATGTTCATTCTTAGCTATTGTTACCAATTCAGGTTCTGGGTTGAGATAGGACCTTTTTTTGTTATTGGCAATATTACAGTACAATATAAAGGAGACAGTTCTCCTACTGAACAGGTTACAACCTAAGTGTAGGGAACTGCAGAAACAGTTCAAGTGCCCAGGAAAACAAAGATGACCACTGACACAAGTAGGAACACATCCCTCACCTCCTGACTTTCAAACCCAGGCATTTCAATCTCTCTTTGGAGGAAGGAAAAGGGAAACTTGCTATCCTTTTTATAATGAATTCAAGCCTGCGGGAAATCAAGTTTTCTTGTTTTGGTTACCTTTTGCAGACTGCTTAAATACTGCCAATAGAGCCCAGGGCTCTGTCTAAACTAGACTGCTCTACCCACTCCATCATACCGCACACCCAAATATGCTTCCTGCAAAGCCAGGTCTTCCTTTTTTCTTTTCTCTTTTGGTTTTTTTGGGGGGTTTTGTTTTTTTGTTTTTTTTTTAAATCCCCTCTCCTCCACATTGTATTTGAACAAGATAATTCCAGCACCTATATGTCATCCAAGACTGAGATACAAAACAGCATCAGTAGAGCAACCAACTCAATAAATGTGCTGAAAAAAAAGCAAGCCAGTAGCTATAAACCACTTTCATACCCCCCTCATAGCTACAGGCAGTCACTTGGGAGCAACAAATCCTGGTTTGGGAGAGTTTTGCAGCTTCGATATTCGAGCATTTTCCCTAGAAGTACTCTGATTGCCATTGGCCTTAGTACCAAAAATTATTGCAAGGACAAGTACAGAAGCACACAGTTTCCCCAGACTTTTAGAAAAGCTTTTAACCCTCGTTTATGCTTCCTGTCCTCATATTTAACCTACCTAGACAAAAAGACCTATAACCAAAAGTGTTCTGGTTAAGTTCAGACATTCAGGTCTCAGCTTCAATGGTTACTACTCCCCTTCCTTTTTCTGGTGAAAATTAAACCCAATAGTTAGGTGGAATTGCATGAAGTATTCATTAGATACTTCTTACAAAGGGCAACCCTTACTTTTAGGCTCAGATTTACATCTACTCCACCGAAAACATCTAATACCCAGTTTTGATCATTTAATGGTAGCTTTATCATTTAAAATAATGTAATGTATCATGCTTTTCAAGGAAAAAACCCCCACCACAATATATATTGTATTATTTAGCAATCCTTACACAAGTTCTAAATTAGCTGACACTTTTTGATCACAGCTTTAATGCTGTCTGGCCTCTTCCAACCAGATAAAAGCAAGCTTAGGACGAGCCAAGAGTAATTGTACCTGAAATTTTTTTTCAACACTGCTTTACTTGAATCATGGCCCAGAGCTTAGGTGACAGGATATCGATTCAGTTTTAATGCTGTTCACATAGAGATTCTACAACCTGCTACTGCTTATGGAGCAGTCTCACGCTAAAGAAGCTCCTCAGAACACTGAAAAGAAACACCCAATTTTTGGAGGACTTCTACAACGTGCATAGTAATGTATCATCTTTTTAGTCTTCATACCTAATTGTACTTATATCTCTTTAAAGTGTGCAAAGAATGTGACAAAGATGGTAGTCTACTCTGGGATGAACAGTTCTGCATACAAATGAAGGCCTATTGTTGCTCACAACTGTGCAGGTCACTGGGCTAAACCAAGGTGATCTGCAAAATCCTCACATTTCAGCCTCCTCCGACAAGTAATGCATTTTGCAAAGATGTGGCTGCTATTCAATTCCAAAATGGCAAGATATTCAACACCCTTCAGGTTTATCAAATGTTGCCAACAGAGTACAACTTCTGTACCTGTGAAAGACTGGGAGCTATTTGTGATGAATCAGTACTGTGTTTGCTCTGAACCCTTGTCTGTTCTTGAAAGAGGAGCTTCCCGTATCTTCAGTAGGCTACCATGATGTCTACTGCCCATGTAACAAATTACTTCAATCACAGGATTACTGGAAAACACACCTAAAAATGTATTCAGATTCAGACTGACACCTCTGAGCAAATGCCAGTGAGATGACACCCTTTGGTGACCTGATCCTGGAGCACCTCTGTGCACCCCAACCTGGCCAAAGGCCCAAGCCGACCAGCAGAGAGGACACCAGGACTGAGTGCAAGCAGCGACAGAGGCTGGGGAAGAAAAATAACCTGAAACTTAGCCCTGAGGGGATGACTGCTTTGAAACGACATAGAAACCCTAATGGGTCTAGGTAAGATAGGCACACACACAGACTTTTGTTTCTTTCTTATATTCCTTCCCCTTTGATTTTACTTTGGGGAGGAAAAAAAAAAAAAAGCTGCTTTGGATCCCTTTGCTGATAGGCTGCAGCAGCCAAGAACAACAGGTATTCAAACGCAGTTTGGTCAGTTGAATGCACAACTAGTACACAGGCCACTGTCCACAGCTTGGTCTAAAAGCAGAGTCATGGATATGCAGAAAACATCTTGGTATCTGTAGGAAAGGACCAGGTGTGCAGACAGGTACAGGCACAGCGGTGTATGCCAGCACTGGAGCGAATACTGCACAGGCTAACACAGGAGTGAAAATCAGGGTTCTACAGAGAGAGAAGAGAGAAGGCTGTTTTCTATATTCTTTTAGGTAAGTGTCGTGGTTTAATCCGGCAGGCAGCTAAAAGAGCCACACAGCTGTTTGCTCACCCCGCCATGGGATGGGGAGACAATAAAAAAAAAATAAAAAAAAAATAAAAAAGGTAAAACTTGTGGGTTGAGATAAAGGCAGTTTAATAGGAAAGGAGGAATAATAATAATGAAGAATATACCAAAAAAAGTGATGTATGGTACAATTTCTCACCACCTGAAGCCAATGCTCAGCTAGTTCCAAAGCTAGCCTCCCAGCCACTTCCCCAGTTGTATACTGAGCATGATGTCATACGGTATGGAATATCCCTTTGGCCAGTTTGGATCAACTGTCCTGGCTACATCCCCTCCCAGCTTCTTGTTGTCTCGGCAGTATGAGAAGCTGAAAAGTCCTTGACTGCTTGGCAACAACTACAAACATCAGTGTGTTATCAACATTCTTCTCATCCTAAATCCAAAACACAGCACTACACTAGCTGCTAGGAAGAAGATTAACTACATCCCTGCCAAAACTGGGACAATGAGAAACCAGCAAAATGAGCTAGAAACAGTGCAAAAATGACTGGTCCATGAACTTGGACCAAGTTTGTGGTTTGAAGCCAGAGCACGCTTAGACCCTCTCCCCAAACCAGGCTGCAGTGAAAGTTCCTATGTCCCTGATAAGGTAAGTGGATACCCCGGATGCCAAAAGGAAGTGGAAGGCACAGAGAGCCCCTGAGCAACAACTTCCCAAGCAATAAAGCAAGCATAGCCCCTGAAGTAACCGAACAGAACAACCTACTTGGGGTTCACCAGGTCAGCACAGGCTGAGCACGAGACAGAGCAGGAGCCAAGAGGCAGAGCAAGCCCTGCTAGCCACTGACACCTACATGCTCTCAGTTTTTACTGTCCCATTAATGGGTCTGGTCTAAGACAGCCTAAAACTACTCAGAATTCAGGAAGGCAAAGAGATCACATTACTGTTAAGCTGATGAATTGGAAGGTGTTGCTTAATACCACACTGGGAGAAAAAGAAGGTGATGCAATACTGATTATTCCATTAAATATTAATTACAATACAGCTACTTTCAAGCTAGAACGTATTCCTTTAGATAACTGAATTAAGGGACAGGAGAACTGAACGAGCTTCAAGGCTTTGCGTGTATCTGTCACTTCTCAATTACATTAAACTGAGTTCTTCAGATCATGCATGGTTATCTCCAAATATTAATTTTCATTAGAGGTTCAAGCTTTAAGAAAGAAAAATAGTCAGGACTCTCAAATTTGCTCAAGTGACTCCCAAGATCCTTCTTGCTGTTCAAGGAGGCTGAAGAGGCAGTCCTAAACCTTCCACAAAACATCCTTGAAACAGAGAATAAGGCTATCTTTTTCTCATACAAATTTTAATTTGCATACAGATACCATCAGTTGGATAGCAGTGTCACATACTTCTCTCCTTTCCGTTCTGCTTCAACTTGGTAATCAAACTCCAGTAACAGCAGAGCAACCCCCAGACTGAATTTTACCCTTCAACTCTGGAGCACTGAAACCTCTGCAAGGAAATTTTATAGCAAAGAGCAATAAAGTAATTGCAAACTTTTCAGAAGGTAACCTTCAAGTAATCATGCTCTGGAATTAGTTTTGACCATTGTAGAAAGCTCTTCAGACATTCCTTCATGCTGTGTGTGCTAGACTGTTACCCTACACCACCCCCATCTCAAACTGACACATTACCTCCAACACCAAGATCTTCAATTAAAATAGCTCAAGAAAGGCTGCAGAAAAAATTACTTCTTTCCAGAGCGCTACTCAATTCTGGTAAGTTTTAACGGCTGGGTCAACCACAGGGTGCAGTTCCTCTCTCCGCTAAAACAAAATCCAGGATTTGCCTTTGTTATTTAGGAGGGAAAAAAAGACGACCAAAAAAAAAAAAAAAATACCAAGAAGCTTCCAACAGTTCAAAAGCTATACATATTATTTTGTGTGACTTTTTGGAGCCTTCCTAAGTTTCAGTAAGTTTTATCCTGCTTGGCAGTTTCATATGATTTCTTTATTTCCCCTTCAATTAAGCAGCAATCTATCAAAAACTTCAAGTGTATTTCCCCTTTTTCAGTAAGGTGCATGAATTTTATTGGATTCAAACTTTTCAACATCTCTTTTCAGGCAAGGTCAAAGCTCTACATTGTTGTAGTTTTCTTTTTCAATGGTTTTTCTCCAAGTCAGTCCTCCACTGGGAAATTAATATTCCGCATGAACAATGAACTCCTTGCATGGCCTTTGAACCTAGTGGTTGCTAGGAGGCCTAAAGAAACCCTGGAGTACAGCCGATTTAACAGCACGTATCAAGAGATTATTCAGCAGTAAAAATGTGTGATTTCCTAAATTCACTGCTTTTTTTGCTCCATACTCCCATCTCCCTTCATCCGTCAAACAATCTTTAAATTTTGGATGAATTACATCTGCATCAATTTTCTACAATTACAGGCAGTTTGTTCCCCAAGTATTGAAAATGTGACTTCCAGCCACGAATGCTGCTTCTAATCAAGCAAATATCAAAGTGGTCCTTACTGAGTTTTACTGAAAAGGCTGCTTAAAATCCGACGTGCTTCACCACTCTAGCATGAGGTTTGCACCTTCATTACAAACAGGGTTCTCCTTAGAGACTGTATTCTCTCACCACAGCACTGACTGCAACACCATTCCTCACTATTTCTGCCTGCTGAAAGAAAAGTAGGTATATATGATTCTCCATGCCTCATTCAGGCGTGCTCAAATATTAACGTTTCAAGCTTTTTAGCATCTTACTGAAGGCCGTTTGACTGTCTGCTTTTTCATATTTCCCTAAGCAGAGTAATTGAGGCAAAACCCCAAGGTTTTTTTCCCACCCTCCACCCCCACCCCAAACAATGCGGCATTTAATTAGAAGAGAAACACAACAATGCTAATGGTGATGAGGTTAAATGGCTGGATAAACAGAATGCAGCCCTCTGAAAAGCCCATGTGTTTCAGGACACTTTCTCCCCTACAACATTCAGGGCGACAAAGAATGTATTTGTATTCCTGATCCCCACAACTTTTATGCCAGAAGACTTCCTATAGATTTCCTGCAAGGAAGAGAGGCTCCTTCAACTAGCAAGAAGTGTTACATACAGCAGCCAGTCCTCCCAAAACTAGTATTTGGAAAGGCAGCGGATAAGGATCCTTTAAAAATAAATGAATGTGGAAACTATCCATCAAGAGAAAACAATTGGATTTCCAGCTAAAATCCTACTAAGTTGTTATTTAAAAAAAAAGACAAAAACAAAAAAAACATTTGCTGATTTTAATTTTCCACTTATTCTCCCTCCAACAACTTTAGCAAATTACTCAAACTAAGCATGACATCTGTCCTTCTTCAATTATTGCAGTTGAAATCACTGCACTGTATATGTATAGATAAGGCATTCTGGGGGTCCGGATATTACTTTAAAACATTTCTAGCAGATTACAAATCTAGGCTCTCCCCCCCCACCAATGACACAGGGTATCTGCCAAAAAAAAATGCAGGGTGACACATCTGATTCTGCAGATTGCTGGTGTTTGAGCGCCTGGTTGGATTGTACCAATCTTGCCAAGATAAAGCTTTTACCGAGCCAGACTGCTCCCCTGAAGAATTAAAAACAAGCAAAAAAGCACACCACTTGGCGCAAAACGTTCATGTGAGCTCCTTCTCTTTTAAATACAGGCTTCCACACCGAAAGAAAGGCCTTAAAGTACTGACTTCAATAGAACTGACACAGCGTATCTTACAGGGGGAATATCAGGATGTTCACGCAGAACAAAAATCTTCGCAGTACAGACAGATTTGGCTTTCCAGCTGCTTTCAGGTCCTGCAGCACCAACAGAACAAAACAACCCCTCCACCACCACCACCATTCTCCTCTTCTTCAGCTGTTCAAGTATAAATTATCCTTGTCATTTCCTCTCAATATGTGGCTTCCCAGGAAAGGGAAAAATCAGAGCAGCTCCTGCCAAAATAGCACAATATTCTTACACAGGCAGATATTTCAATAAAATGCATATTATTTCCCTTGCGCTCAGGCGTTAGAGAAAGAACAGTCATGAGACATTTTTAAAACATGAGACACCAATCCTGACTGAAGAGGTATGTTTATTCGGGCCAGAGATAGGAAAGTGAGCATGTAACTAACAACCACAATCTTTGGCTCAACCTTTGCAGCAGAAATAGGGGGGAATGGGGCACAGGGCTTGAAATGTTTTCAGTAATGCATAATAAATACCTTCATTTTCTCCCTCTCTCTCTTTCTCTCCTTTAAAGGAATCTGCCTACTCAACTTAAATTGAGCCTCAGAGGGAAAACGTGCCTTCACAATAAATTGGAATTTGCCATCATAGTAATGAAACGTTATGTCCAATCATCCCAATAAGCAGGCAGCAGAACAACAAAGGAGGTTTCCAGGATTTTCTGCCCCTGGCCCCCTCCCCATTAGCTTTTTCCCAAGTCTTCTTTCGGGTGTTTATGAAATGTCTGAATTCCAAGGCCATTAAGATGCATTTCAGGATGGAGCTGCTTCCATTAATAGTACTGAGGCTTTCTGAAATTGCACCAGCACTCTGTCAGAGGCCAAGCCTCTCCCCAGTGCCTGCCTTTCCCTGCGCTGTTTTTTGTTTTGTTTGCGCTCTCTCTTTCCCATGCACAAACATGTTGGTGCAGTGTCCATTATATCCCTATGGCCTCCCTTGAAAGCAATCGACAGATGAATTAATTAATATACATGCACGTGTGTGTTCCCCCACATACACGGGTCTGGTCTCCTATGCCTCAAATAACGAATGCAAATGTGTTTACAGTCATTTTCACCAAAGCATGCTTTGCCATTGCAGAAATAGGCAGCTGAAACCCAGGCAGCCTGTAACAAGGCAAGAGCATTTGCAATCACAGGTGATCCTTTGCCTTTCCAAAATGGAAAGACATGAAAGCCCAATGAGTTAACTAGAGTTAACTGCATTAGAAGGGGAATGCGTGGGGCAGCTGTAAATATCCAGCACATGCTTTTCTGCACAAAAGGAGCAAAGGGCTCCATGCTCTGTGCACCCAGTCATTTTTATCTGCCCTTCCACAACAGAGACAT
This sequence comes from Aramus guarauna, assembly GCA_013400195.1. Taxonomy (NCBI): domain Eukaryota; kingdom Metazoa; phylum Chordata; class Aves; order Gruiformes; family Aramidae; genus Aramus; species Aramus guarauna. The sequence goes on along the minus strand of VXBL01004717.1, from coordinate 971,352 downwards.
GCATGACTCTTTCTCTCATGCATTTATTTCACTCAACTAATAGATTTTAAACACCATATTGCAAGGGCCCCGCTGTGAATCTTGCGGAGGTACAAAATGGTGGATGTATGCTATTTTNAGGATGGGAACCATGTGGATTTTTTCTTTTTTTTTTTTTTTTTTTTTGCATTATTCATAAAAACTTATGCTCCCGGTTGCAGGCTCCCCTCCGTACCCAGCAATACAGCCATCCCACAGTGACACACACATCCCGCACCAGCCTCGCAATAAAGCTCTCTCGCACCCACAAATTATGTTACAAACCTGATGTCATGTAGCCCCGTGATGCCTGGGAAATAAAAGCTGGTGGGAAGTGTTTGTGCAGCCGGTAGTCCTTCTCGCTGCGGGACCTCATACGGTCTGAGGCCCGGTCGGAGAAGTCGGAGCTAGGCCAGGCCCGCCGCAAG
>VXBL01004717.1:955661-970512 GCA_013400195.1 Aramus guarauna | reverse complement strand
AGGCCGCGGCGGAGGCCACTGCCCGGCCCGCCTGCCTGCCCGCCACCCGCTCTCTGCCCCACCGCGCCGCCGGGAGCAGCTGCTGCTGGAGCGCCGGGCACCGCGCCGCCGCCCGGGCTCATGCTAGTCCCGGCGCGGCCTGCGGGTCCCGCCGGGCTCTGCGCTCCCCCGTGGCGGCACCGGCCGGGGTTCGGGCCAGCTCGCAGGCACCCGCGTACAAAGCCCCGTGCACCGCGGGGGGCCCCGCCCCCTCCCGCTCCGCCTCCTTTCCCTCCTTCTTTCCTTCCTCCCCGGCGGTGGCTCTTGCGGTGGAGCGCCGGGGCCGTGCCCTGCCCTGCCCGGGCCGCGGCCGCCGAGCGCTGTGCGCAGCACCGAGCACCCTGCACTGTCGGGCTCCGGGCTCGGCGGGCCTCCTCTGCCGGTCTCTTCGGGCACCGCTCCTGCCCCGGGACAGCCTCGAATATAGTGAAGGGATGGGCGCCGGGAGAGATCTATGTGCCCAAGGCACCGCTGCGTGGAGCCTGCGGGGTTCACCCACGCATCCTCCCCCAGCGGTGCCTCGTTTCTCCCTCAGCACCTGAAGGTCTGCAGCTTCCTGGCTCTCCCTTGGGAGGCCTGGTCAGTCACGCCACCATGTTAAAAAACCACGGCATCCCACAAGGATATCCAGGACGTGGGGCCTACCTGCCTCGCCCGTGGGAAGGAGGCCGCCCAGCCTCTCACCTCAGTGGTGTGCGCGTCTGTGCCCAGGGCGCCATCTTGAACCAGGCCAGGCAGCCAGGGCAGCAGGGGTTTACGAACTCCGGGTAACCAAAACTGCGTGAATGGACTTATTTCCTCCTCTGTAAGACAGCTCTGAGGATGCCTGACGGCGGGTGGTGCCAGTGTTACCCGTTGGAGGCAACTGCAATGCAGGGATTTGAAAGCGTTGCCAATAAATTACTTATATTTACATTTTTATAATTATTTTAACCTTTCTTACAGTGGGTTGTGTCACATTTCTAAGAGCATGGAAAATCAGAGGACTAATTTTGTCAGTAACTGAAAATTTTCAATAGTTGTGAACCAGTAAAAGGATAACCGTCAGTGAATGAGTCGAACCATCAAAGCCAACGGACCTTGAGACGTTATCCCTTTGCTGCCTTGCCGTGCTGCTTTGGGTTAGTCACTTCAGTACCCACCTCAGCTCACCCGGCTCTGCTACCGTGGGCACAACATGCACTGAAGAATCATTCAGGGTTTCATACGCAGCCACCCTTTTCACACAGGGCGAAGTTATGAAATTATGAAGTTATGAAACCCAGCAAGAACCTTGAAAAAGAAATACTGCAGGGTCTGTTCTTGTTCGGCCTCATCTCCAACCAACCGGGTGAAAAGCCATCAGGGAATGACTTTTTTTCATTGATACTTTGTATACTGGTAGCAAAGGGAAAAAATAAGGTGAGCAAAAGAAATGGCCTAGAGCTCCACTAATGAAAATATAAGATATTTTCCATCATGCAACTTACTCATCTAGCAATTTACTCATCAACCTACGCAAAGCTTATAATAGAGCATGTTTTCACCCTCAGACCAGAAAAAATGTAAGGAAAACTTCTGGAATTGTTCAACTTTTCTCATTGAGGGCTGAGGTTGCAACAGATTGACTAGCACTACATAGCTAAGTCCAACCTAAAAAAACCTACCCATTTTACCAGATGTAAAAGCAAATTAAATTCTAGCCAGGAGTGTAAACTCTCATTCTGCTGTCAGAAAGTTGAACGAACAATGCCTGTACAATTCCAGCTGTCAAGAAGTGGTTGAATATATCTGGCCAGCTAACTTCAACCTGCAGCTGAACTAAACTCAACCTTTCTCCTAGTCTAGACACAGCCCTAGATATCAATCTGTTCCATTAAAAAAGACATGAGAACAAGAGGCATAATCTGAGACAAGACACAAATAGGAATAAGCAATGAGGAGGAAAAATGAGGTCAAGAAGTAGAAAGACAGAACAAAGCGGGGGGGGAACAAACAAGACCTCAGTGATCCTTACACTGGCTTTCTGCATAATTATTCCCAACTAAAAATATTTGAGTTTAGTTTCAGAGCTAGTCTAACAAGTACCAGATCAAAAACCAGGGGATAGCTCTGCAACTGTCCAATAAAGCGCACATATCCCAATTCTTTTTGAACAATTTGCTATGCACTAACAAACTGGTGACAGTGCACAGAAGTCTTTCAAGTAGCTTTAATTTATTTAAACTGATAAAATTGATTGCAGGAATTGTCAAGAGAGTAATACAGTACATATGATTAACACAGGGTATCTTCAATTTATTGATTGTAGGAATCAGACTGGTTTATAGTTTTAGGCACCGATAACAGGATGCATTTTCATTGTGTGATAATTTTGAGCAAATAATTTGCTCCTACAACTATGAGAAGTTATTTTCATATTAAAATGGGGAGGCAGAGAAAGAGAAATATGCGATCTATCTTAGCAAAGTCAAATTTCCCTTCCCAAATGTGGGGAGATTTGTTTAAAAACAATTTTGGAGACCTCCTCTCGACATCAAGACGTTTTTCCTGTGGTCAGCTAAAACTTATATTCAGTCTTCTCACAGTTATCTTTTTTGGTTTTAGCTGAAAGTTTTCTGACATGGTATCTGAAGGAGTTTTTCCCTTTGAAGAGAGGAATTCAGAGCAAGTTTCCTCCTGCTCTCGCATTGTTTGAAGTCAAGCGTTGTTACTGGGATGAATCAAATATATAATTAAAGACCAAGTTTAAGTTTTGGCTGTTTTCTTTGGAAATAGAGCTAGAACTGTGAGTGTAATTGATTTTTTGCTTCGGTGGCCAAACTGAAATAAAATAATTTTCTTCAGATGAATTGAAAGCTAAAATTTGAGCGCTTTGGGGAAAAAAATCCAAAGCCCACAACATTTTATTCTTAGACATTTTAAATTACCTTTTTTTTTTTTTTTAAATAAAAGAAAATAAATGTCTGGATTTGTATGTATATGCTAGAGCAGGGTATGGAAAGAAGAGTTCCCAGCTACAAATGGCTGTCCTGCTTGATGAACAGTACCCTTCTAAGCATGGTTTGAAATACAGAAAAATAAATAAATATATACATAAATACATAAATAAATAAAAATATGCTTGTTAATCCAACTGTTCCAACAGGGGTGAGGAGGATCATAATTTTCTTTGGCTGAAACTGTTGGAAATTCTGCTTCAATTTACCAATATTTTTGCCTACCTGTGACACTTTGGTAAAGTTTTGCCTAACTGTAAAAAGAAATATGGGAAAAGTCTGATGGAGCTTGCTGGGAACAAGGGAAAATACTTCTTCAAGCAGGAACTGAACTGATGGGAATCTGATCACTTGCTATCAATGGCGAAGATGAAAAGGAGATGGTTTCAAAGCTTTTTGGTGTTGGTTTGGTTTGGTTTTTTGGATTCACCCCCAGCATTTTTTTTTAACTGAAGGAAAGCATTAATTCAGAAACTTTTTGTTGAAAACCAGATAAAATATTTATTTTTATCATTAAAGTTCAACAGGTACCATCTTTTTCTTGAATTACTAGAAGGAGAGGTGAGGCTTGGATGAACAGACCATGGAGATCTTGGGGAAAAAAGTCTGAACTAAACCAAAAATAGGCATCCTGCCTCCCCTTTAACCTAACAATTCCTTATCAGGAATTGGCAACATAATAGTAGCCATTTCCAAGGCACTGTTTTAACGTCATGGATTTCAGAAAAGAGGCTTAGGTACATATAAGACATTGCAAAGGATTCTTATGTGTTCAAGCTTTCAATCATAACCCTACTTCAGTCTGAATTCATAGGGAGCCTGAAGGCTTTTGGAGAAGCAATTAAAAAATCTTAGCTTCTGAAAACCACCTGTGTTATCTTTTAAAACAGTGAGAAAACAAATATTACTAAGGATATCTATTGCATTTGGTCTTCATACACACTCACTTATTAGTTGCTAAGCAGGTCTGTTCCCATTTTGTAGATGGAAAATGGCAGAAAGAAAAGGACATTACTGGCCCAGGAGAGTGTAGGAAACCAGTGGCAAATACAGCGTTAAAACTCAAGGGTCCCAGCTTCCATTGCATAGGCTTAGTTCTCCTCAACTGAAAAAGATGTAGCAGGGTACGATATGGTGAGCTGTATACATCTATAGGTATATATATTACTCTGCATGCGTGTATGTATGCTTGTGCACGTGTGCATATATGGTAATTGCTCTCATGTAATGTATTTCAAGTTTCAGTCGGGGCTACTTCTTTTTTCCTCCCCATGACAAGTTTCCATAGGGGAGAGCACCAGGCTTCAGTAGCAGGGCGGGCTGGTGTCACCACCTCAGCTCGACTGGCTTGGGGACTGACGGCATGAGGTTTTCAAATGAAATAAGCATGCAGGCCAAATCAAAACAGCAAAATAATAGGTCATGCAAGGAGGAAAGCAATCCCCTTTGCTAAGACAAGCTACACCTCTAAAATCATCATCTCTCAAACTACGCATGCAAAGCCTGGGTTCTCCCTTAACCTGTTGCTACCGTGCCTGTTGCACATAGTCAACAGACTGCCTTGCAGGGAGGAAATTAAAATGGCTTTTCTTTATTACTGTCAGCTGAGCTGGTGTCTGACAAGCACCCAACACCACCAGAAGAACCAACGCTGTCAAGACGCCAAGTGCTTGGCACAAAGCCTTCTGGCTTCACGCTCTGCAGGTCTATGATAAGGGTCCTTTCCCGGTCCCCAGCTTCAGAAACAAAGACTACGAATAGCGTTGGTATTACTGGGATGCAGCTTTGCCCTAACGAAGGCCACAGTCACCGGCAGCCAGGTAAAACAGGGAGCAGAGGGTCATCTTGTGGCCCGAAAACAGAACTGGGGAAACCACCAAACTCGGAGATAACATCACAGGCCTTGGCGATATGTGGTTTTATTAGGTCTACAGCTCGTCATAATAGCCTTCCTGAGAAAATACATTACCTGCATTTCTAATATTAATAAATCCATGAAGGGGGAAAACCGTCCACTGCAAAAACACACCATTTTCATGCATGGATTCCTGTGTCTCTATACTAACAAATGTGCAGAACTCGGACTCTAAAAAAGGTGGTTTTGTGCAATCGCTTACTGGTTAAGGAGGTCTGGCAACAGGCTGCAACTCTCTTTGGCTGTAGGAAGTACTAGTTTTCCCTTCCAGGTCTTTGTAATCAGATTTACTGGCAAAAACAAACCAGAAAACTCATGATGCAACACATCCTCTTTCACAGCAGCCCTTAGACTTCTGACACTCACATCATTAATTTGTCACCTCTCACTAGTACTAGTTGTTACTCAAATACACAAGAGAAGCCGAGTGCTTGTAATCTATGCTTGTGGTCCAGGTCACAAAATAAGGCAGTCTCACTTAATGGGTTTATTGGTGAGGAAGACACTGGGCTTGCGGAGACAACCCTCTCTCCTTGGAGACAGCATTTGAGAAACTCTACCAAAAAGAGAAAGAAAAAATCCCAAGGTCAAAGGTGCAAGTGAAAAAACTTCCGAATATAAAAAAAAGAAAACGTTTCTGAGCTTATCACAAGCAAGTCTTCAGTCTAACTCCAGAACGCTATCAGGTTGTGTTATACTATGGTAGTAATCCTGGCTTAATTACAGCACCTCTTAAACCACTTTCGGATCATATTTCTCTCACTGTTATGCTTTGGGAATGTGTGATGACAGGAATGCAGTACTGCTGCTGCGCACATGCTGTAGCTCACCGATTCATTTTTCTGCGTGCTGGCTTATGCGCTGTGGTATTTATTTTAACTTGCATGACTTTTAAGAAAAACCTGCCTCCGTTATGAGAAGAAAGGCTCCCCTGTTTTGTCTCATGCCAGACCTTCTGATTGAATTTGTGCTTCTTCTGCACAGAAGACAATTGATGCAGGAGGGTTTCAAACCTGGGCACCCAAGACTACCTAAAAATGTACTAGCGTACCAAAAGGAAGACAGGCTGGATGATACAGCCTTCTCTTTGACACATGCTTTTCCTCTCCTAATATCACTGACTCAAAGCAGGTTAGTTAAAACGGATGGAAGCTGGGCTTGTAACTCCTCAGTGTACAAAACTAACTGGAGAGGGAGGCAAGCCATGAATCCCGCACAGATTTTCACACAGTCAAGCATTTATTAAACCTCTCACATATAATAGAATTCAAAAACTCAGAGAAGTGGAGTTACAGCAACTCAATTCATTCACCGGCTGCTCTTCCAAAGGATACAGTAGTAAAAGATGTGGCAAAAATGTTGGCCTCAACTTTCTTGTTTTCCACTGGTGTCACATATCATTAGTACCCTGGTATTTAAGTAACATACTGATATATGGGGGCCAGCTGTACTGTAAGTTAGAAAGACAGCCTATCCTTCTGCTTTGGGAGTTGAAAAAATAGAGAGGAAGAAGTAAGTTTCCAATATAAAGCCTACCAGCAGTAAAAGCCATTACAGATTATGGTTTTAAAGGCTAATTCACACATTTCTGCGCCTCTTCCCATTCCTCCACAGAGCCCGTGTTTCTGCTTTATGCTCGTGTGACACCTCATGAGGTTGCAAAGACAACACCTAGAATGAGCAGGCCTTGGGCTCTGGGGAGGCTCCTGGGTGCTACAGCAACACAAACAACGAGCAGATTCTGCGTGTCAGGTCAGTACCTTTACAGGAAAAAACCATGGAGAAAGAAAAGAAAGTCATTGGCTATCGCAAGTGGGCACTTTTCGCATGTTGCATGGCTATTATTTATCGGTATATTAGTTAACGCTAAATTCTTGTCTAAAGGAATTACTGACCGTACACAAAACTGAACAAAGCACGGCAGGCATGTTTGCAAATGGGACAATGAACATATTTGATGGGCAGTCCTAAGAACTGAAGCAGCATACCAAGGGAACTAAATCCCAGCAGCTGCTGTAACTCCACAGAGCATTTGCTGAACAACCCAGTACTAAGCTCCCTCTCAAAATTCTTGCTTATACAGCTGTGCAATATAGTGAGTATATTTTATAGATTTACATATATATAGCACGTATAACAGGCAGAGATCTTAAAAACCTTAGAAAAGTTGGGAGGCTTGAAAATAGGCTACTCCACCCTTTGTAAACAACCTCTTGTCATGAATTTACTTCCATATGTGCATGAAGCTCTGCCTATATTAAATAGGCTTTCAAAATAGTGGTTTAGCACTGAAAATGTATGGTTTCCACCCATCAGTTTGAAAAGAATGAAAGCAAGAGACAAACCCAAGAGTGAAAAAGCGCTGATTCATCACCTCACAGAAAAGTAATTCAATTACTTCTTGGATATTTTATTATAGTCTTAGATTCAGAGGCTGTCTCATTGGCATATACTAGTATTTGGGCAGGAAAAAACTCTAGAGAGGAGTCATAAACACAGGCAGAAATTAGGTGACGCAACACATGCCTGACCAAAGGCTTCACAGAAAATCAATGCAAAACTATCAGCCTGCAGTGCTGTGGACCAGACTGTGGTGTTGCAGGGTCAGTTTGTTCCCGTGTACTCTTTAGTCATTGGTTTTCAGTGGGACCCTGGAGCTTCTCTGGTCTCTCCAGCTGCCACAGGAGCACCCATCAGAAGGAAGACTCCACTCCTGGGACAGCTGCCTTGCCTATTCCTGGTTACCACAGCTTGTTGCCATCCTCCCCTTGGCCTTTGTAGCTCTGACATTACCCACCTGTGTGCACCCAGAGACAATTTCCCATTGCCCTGTTCAGATGAAGGGTTATGCAGGCACCACTTGCACTTGCCTCTCTGTAGAAGCTGTTCTGAGCATTTCTCCTGAGTGCAGAGATTTTTGTATTCTAGTAGAGGAACAAGAAAAAAAAAACAAAACATTTTATAGCACTGGGTCTCAAACTTCTTCAGTCACCTTGTAAGAAAGTTAAATTCTTCAGTCGGGGACTAGTCAAAATAATTTTTGTCTTATTAAGTGATGCCCTACATAACAGTGCAATCTGTTAAAGCAAATGTACCAATCACAGGGAGCTCTGCTACTTTTTTCTATGTATCTTTCTATATTACTGAGTGGCTGTCAGTTGTTTTGTTATTAATTAATTTGTTTTTAAATACAAAAAGGGACTTAAATCCAGCAGAGTGCCATTACCTCCCAGATTTTCTGAAGGTCAGTGCAAGATCTTTAACTCCTCTGTGGAGCTAAACAGAAGGGAGCAGCACCCAGAGCCTCACCTTAGTGAAATGCTTCTAACATAGCACTTGAGCATCACACTGGATATAAAAGCAGTCTCTGGTGTGAATTTTTCAGCACCAGAGTCAAGGCTGGGAACAAGAGAAACATGTAGATGTTATGAAGGAAAACATCCCTTATTACAAAAGAATACCATTGCAATAGCAAAATGGAAATAGTGAAATTAAGAGAAGTAAACTAAAATCAAATTAGAAAAATAAAGGTAAAACCCCCTCTCTAGTTCTGAAAAGCATATTCCTCACTCCCACCACAAAAACATACTTACATCCTTTAAAACATGTGAATAGCACTGGCATAGGATAAGGTTTCTTTCAAAACGCTTTTCATATTATAATGAATTTTTGTGAGGCATAGAGAACCACTTATACTTAATACTTCTGGAAATCTAAAAAGATTTTTTTCAAAAGAAGCAAGCATCTGAAGCGAGACAATTTACATGAAAGTGAAATTTCCTAGCATTAGAATTCTATTTGAAAGAATCATGTACAAAATTAAGAGCTAGAAAGTCTGTAGTCTTCATTAAAACTGATCACTATTGAGCTGAACTCAACACCTTCACAAGCCAACTGTGGTAAATCTTACTAGTTATGGTGCTCATCTCTGAAACTCTTGGAGGAGTCACCATGTTTCCATACCAAAAAATTTCAAGTGCTCTTTACCCCCAGCTATTCCAGGAATCAACAAATGCTCAGGACAAATATTTCTTACGTTCTAATAGAAAGTACAAGAAACTCCACATGCAAGTGCTCAGTGACTTGCCTTTGATCTTTTTCTCGCTGGGAGAGATGTTTGGTAACCTTTCCATCTCCCAGACAGCGTAAGGTAGATCATGCAATCTCTCTTTACAACTGGCAGATTTCAGATTTGTCAGAGCATGATGCCAGTGTCAAATCGGGTTTTTTTTTTCCCTTCCTTCCTCTCCAAAGATGGATCTTACTATTATTGCAGCTGATGGAAACAAGACAAAATAAACACAGATATCCAGGACTAAAACAATGATAGACTATCGGAGAAGGCATTTAAGTGCCCTCAGTCGTCCAAGGAGTAAAAAGTTATAAAAACAAGTACTTCTTTTTATTGCCCACATCCTCGTGTCATTGCTGTGGTACTTAAAAAAACACAAACCCTACGGATTTCTACCCACCACATAGTAATTACTGAAATAACAAAGAACTGGAAAAAAGTATTTCCAAAGCCTGATGCTATTACTGAGCTGCCAGAGAAAAAACTCTCCTTAACACCCCTTAAGTCTATCCTCTTGCACTCCTAATCTGAACACAAAAGGTTGGGTTTAAACACCCCGCACACACCCCCTGAGATTAAAACCGCCTGCAGTTTTCAGCTTCAGGCCAGCAGTGACAATACTTTAAATCCTTGGCTACTGGCTTCATGAAGACACAGCCTACAGACAGTCCCCCAAAGTTCTTTGAAATGTTAAATACAAAGCAGGAGGAGGTCATAAAGGAAATATTCCGTATAAAAGGAATGGATATCATATGCAGCCTTTTCACATACATTTCTCAGTTGCTCTGCTTTCAGCCACCATATTCTCAATCCAGCATTGTCTGAAGCTTTTGAAATAAAATTCAGGAATGAAATGAAACACACAAATTAGTGCTGTAAATAGCTGCTAATATATGCTCGTGTTACCTTTTAGCTCTCGTAAATCTCTCCAACGTATACTGTATCTACTTCTTATCTGGAAAGACTAATTATTTACCTAATAAATGGTCCTACAGCAATTATCACAAACCCAGCCACTTAAAAGTAACATATAGGTTTTATTGCATAATCTTCTGTAGCATCTGCCCAGTTATTTCAATAGAAGCCAGTGTGGTTCCCTGCTGCACTGGAAATCCAGCTATCTTTCTGCCAAGAGCCTTCCAGTGCACACAAAAGGAACGAGGATTGCAAGACCTGTTTTATCCCCTCTTATCCCATAAACTAACAAGCCTTTTCTCCACTGGAATTTTTCTCAACAAATACAGGTAATTACTTAGGAGGATGGGATTTTAAAGGTAGGTTGAAAAAAAAAAAATCAGTTTAGCATACCCGCTTTGCCAAGAAGTACTGTCAGCTTCAACTATGAGGGAGTTGCTTACGGCGTAGGGAAGCAGGCAAACACAACAGTGCCCTGCCACTGACGTAGACCCCAGCTGGAAGCGATGAGCTTTGTGGTTCAAAACTGTTGGTAGGTGGTCAAGTTTTCCTGTCCAGTTGCATTCCCCACCACAGGGTGATGGGAGTTTTATTTCTGGCCCTTGCCCCATCCTGAACACTCAATGCCTCTCCTTCCTTATTTGGGTATGTTAAATTCAATGAAAAATGAGGTTTACATTCCTTTTGAATAACTTGTGTTTGGTTTGCTCATCTCATGAGGTCTCACGAGCCCTGTCCATACTAGCTTCTGGCTAGATGCTCCACCAGACATCCATAGACACATCCCTGTTCAGATTTACAGATTGTGTAGATGAGGAGGAACATGACCAGTTGCCACAGTGATGTCCACATTCTGAGGAGCCTTTGGAATTCAGTCTTATGAAAGGTACCAAGAGCTAAAAACCCCTTTAATTACTTGAAGTGGTTAATGGAACAAGTGCTCCAGCCAGCAGCAAATGCATGGTTAAATCACTGGTGATCCTGAAGAACCAGGCTACTGCAGTTTGAAGTTATTCAAGCTGTTTAATGTTGGGTTATTTGCAAATTAGCGTAGCCCAGCCCACAGAAACTGCGATTGCTGTGACTACATGCGTGTTTGACAAGCTGCTGTCCTCTGCTTCTAGACAGAAATATATTATTTGGGTACCTTCAGAGGAGGGAAAGCCTGTCCCTAGAAATGTTCCAGCTACAGAAAAGGACTGAAAGGTTATAGCAAGCTCAGGAACATCATGTGCTTTTGGCAAGGTGGGATGGAGGAGGATGAAAGGCAAAGGAGGGTAAGCAGAAGCATTAATATTCCTCGATGATTAAACAAGCACAGAAACTATGATTACAGATCACAGACATCTTTTATAACATGCCAGACTAGCACACAGAAGAACAGCCCTCAATAATTCAGCCGCACAGGCAGTATTGGCTCTCCGCAGTTTGAAAGAAGACAAGGGTCTTCTGAAACAGAGGGCCTGCCCTGACCCCCTGCTTTAGCAGTATAAAGACTTGGAAGTACACCAGAGAACAGGCACTGCTGGACACAGCCCCCACCGGCAAAAATGCTCCTTGTATTCAATCCTCGCTCTTCATGGCAGGAATCAACGCAAGATACGTAGTGATCTCTGCCTGGCTGTTGGACTCCTCACCCCTATAAAACAAGCAAGAACGAACTCCAAGTAGTTATAACCTGCACCTAGGCTTTGGCAAAGTGTGCAGCTAAAAAAGTGTCCCTAGAGGAACTGTGGTAGGTAGGTAGTTTATTGTTAGAGGAGATCAGATCCACAGAATTTCCTAGGAGTCAGCAGCAGTGATTCACAGACACAGTTCAGGCTTGTCTTGACTCACACTGTTTGCAATATCAACTACAGTCAGCCAGCCTGGTTTGTCCAAGAAAAAAAAAAAAATCAGTATGAAATAAAACTGGTAGCACTCTTTGTCCTCAACTAAAGTAACCCATTAGTTGCAAAAGAATTTTGATGATTCAATATTAATATATGTTTTTAAAATCACATATTTCTGATGAGTAAGACTTCTTGTTAATTTTAATGAGACATATACCAGTAACATTATAAAAGTATGGGTTTTTTCATAACTGTGCTATCAAAAACTCATTTAAATATTTAGTTCTACTTCTTGTTTCGGTGTAACCAGTTAGAGAAGTTCCCAACACATTTTACTTTTTCCCTATTTAAAGAAAAAAACCCCAACAAACCAAACAAGAACACTGATCTCTGAGCACATGACTACAATAATGCAGATTCCTCTTTTAGCAAGTTGAGATGTTGAGGAGGCCACCTTGAAAGTAGTAAGAGCTTGATTCAGAGGGTGTCTGAACAGATTCCTATTTATCTGTACCACTTCAGAAAACTGCATTCTCCCTGATGGCTACACCTTGAAACTCAATGCAAAGCCTGGCAATTTCAGAACAAACAGATCAAGAGAAGACATGGCTAGAAACACAAATTTCCCCATATTCATCTTCTAATAACAATGTTCTACCACCCCTGGAACAATTAGGTAAGAAATTCAAACCTTCTAACTCATAAAATAATGTTTAAGAAAAGAGACCTGAGCTTACCGTGAGAAAATTCAGCGGTCAAAACCAAGCACAAATTCAGAAAACATTCGGACTATCTTTTCCCTCTCAAAGAAAAAAAAAAAAAAAAAAAAAGGTGACACAACTCACCTTTGATGGAAAGAAGTGCACAAGTCCTTTCCAAAACAGGATGCGTAGCTTTAGAGTCCATTATGGAGATATACCCGGCAACATGAATACAAATTACTACAGGTACTGCAAGCAGGATCAGCTCTCAGGTGATGGAGGCAAGTTATCGGGTACTGAACACTCCTAAAGAAACTTAATTTTATGTTTACCCATGTTTGAACCTATTCCTGCACCAGCTAGGGTTCCACATTTACCGAAAAGGGCAATTACTGAGTTTAGATTAAAAATAAATAACTCCAGTACAAAACAGTTATTCTGACAAACTGGAGAAATCACGTTCATAATTCATGGATGAGTTTGTGCTTTGCTTGACTTTTTTGGAAGTCAACTTTTTCTTGGATATGATGATTTTCATGGCCAGAAGCAAAACATAATCACCCATCATTCCCAAGGATGACTGCCACAACTGAATTATCTGAAGATGGCAAGCTGAAGCTCTCTGCGATACATTTTCGTATCCGAAAAGCAGGCAAGGTAAACAACGTCGCAGAGAGAAGCAGATGGCCAATGAGTTATCACTCTCGGTCTGCTGACTTATGTGGGCTGAACTTGTTTATTTACTCACATATTTGCAAAAAAGAAACTTTCCTTATGTTACCGGCAGCTATATTCTATATTATGTATATATTATATACACAGTACATACTGCTACCTACACACAACAGCAAGGCATCAAGTATATACCCTCAAATTACCACGTGTTCTCCTGCAATGACGAAAGCCACAGCTGACCCTTCCCAGGGCCAGGGAGGTAAGCGGCTGGTGTGCCTAACACCGCAGCTCAGGAAAGGGCTGGCTAAAAGGGGATCACAGAGTTACAGCTGCCCTGCTCGCTGGCTTGGAGACGGACAGAAGCGGTTGAGGTCCTCCAGGGCAGGGAATTGAGCCTGTCATTACTCGCTATACCCTTTCCACTCTTCCGGAACTGCTCCCTCTGCCTTTTCACTACCCCCTGTGGATGCAACCCCGGTGCTAACCCTGCATGATGCATGATGAAACCACCATCACATGGTTGGGAAGCAAAAAGCACTGTTTGTGTGTCAGCGAGCCCTGTCACATGAACCATTCTTAAAAATACAGATTCTTCTTAGATCATCTCACCCCCTCTTTAGGATTGTTCTCATTATCTTCTCTTTAATTGTTCTCATTATCTTCTAGGCATAGAAAAATAATGCAGCCGTTCTAAGCACATAAAATCCAATTATGTGTAAATACAGTGTTGGGAAAAGACTTAAAATATTTCAGCTGACAAACTAGCTGCTGAAAATCAGGAAAGAAAGGTCACCGTGTGGCCATCTAACCCTCTGAAAATCACCAGGAAGTATTTTCTGTCTGCAGTTAGAGTAATGCACCTGCCCTCAGCTACGGTTAACAACCAGCCTTACAATTGTAAAGGCTATTGGCAACCACCTCCTAGCCCGTGTTTGCTGGATGAAGAGCTTTTACATTATTTTCCCACTAGCAAAAGTTTCACTGTGTTTTTGTATTGCAACCAAAGTGAGTAAAGGATAAAAAATAGTCTGTAATTTTACGTACTGGTAAGAGTCCTGAAAGTAGAGCAAGACACTTTTTGGTAGATTCTTTGAATTACCAGGATGTAAATGTGACGCAGGACGTGCCTATCGGTGCCCTCACAGACCGCTATGCACGGATCAGCCGGTTATGGACCAGATGCCATTCCAAGGTATCTTGCCACGGGGAAGGACAGGGGAGCCTCTCTGACTAAACTACTGAGCTCCAAACAACTCCTCTTGCAACAGCTGCCCCTGCAGTCCCAAGGACTTCAGCGGGACCATGGGTGCTGCAGTCCGGAGACTGAAGCCCAGAAGAAGGAAGCAGGTGCGATGCGGGAAAGCGGGGCTCCGAGCGGGAACGCTCACCTCTGACCCATCCACCTCTGGTCCGGGCAGCCCGGCGCTGTACCTGGTGCGGCATCTGAGCCTTTGTGCCAGCATAGAGAAGTCTACCCCCATCCCTCCACCCACTCCACAGCGTAGGAAGTGTTACACAAACAGACTCATGAGCACCATCTGCTTAACTGTAGAGTTTGACTTCCTCCCATGTATAATAGTCTGAGACGGTCTAAGAGCACTAATACAATCTTACTTTTTCCATTTCTATATGTAGTGAAGAAGAAACAAAGTAAAAATGTACTTTTCATCTCCCACAACATTGCTCTTAGTTTCCTAACTGAATTTGCTTGCACTGTTTCTTTA
>VXBL01004717.1:935567-955626 GCA_013400195.1 Aramus guarauna | reverse complement strand
AAAAAAAAAAAAAAAAAAGAAAAATTTCTGTGGGAGCATGAAGTTTAACTAGAAGAAACTCTTATTTCAATAAAAATTAACAGGCATAAATATGCACAATACTGACATTTGTACAAGAACATAAAGTCTACAGAGGAAACAACTTTTTTTTTTGTCCCATCTTTATTCATTCTACTACGAAGAAAGAACACTAAATTTCATACATTAATGCAAATACAATGACAACTTCAATCCAGACCAGGGAAAAAACCTTCATTCTAAATATGTGAAAGCACTATCCATCTTTTTCCTATTCACATCTACATTTTAAAATGAAAAGAAAGAAAAGAAAAAAAAAAACATTTCCAAGTAGTGGAGTTGTCAAGTCAGAGGGGTTTATTAATCCTACATGACAGTGTGGTCTATTAATTATAGAATATATTACCTACAGCGTTTCTGTAGCTTGGAATACAAGTAACCGAAATAGCCTCCCAGCACTCTGGGACATATGACAGCTAGACAGACAGAGGTACACAAGCTAGTACTTTCCATTTTTAAAAGCTGTCCAGTGATTTCACTTGCCTCATCTTTCATAGTGAAGAGGAAGATGTTTTTAAATTTAGTTTTCACAGAAGTCCAAAGTCCCACAACTGCAAATGTGGCCACTGGGCTCTCACTGGGCTTCAGCATCCCAGAAAAAGAGGAGAAAATCAGTTCCCAGCAGGCTCCAACGGAGAGCCCTAAAAGAGGAACACCCCAGTGCACTCCAGAGCATCCCAGGAGCTCGCCCAGGACCACATAGGGAGCAGAGTTAGGAACAGCACTCACATCTCCTATTGCTGACCCCGCATCCTAACGAGAGAGCAAAAAGGTGTTCTTTGCACACGTATTATCTGTGGGCTATACGTCAGCTTGCCCTAAACTGACAAGCATAGATAGAAAGACAGGGTAGCTTTTGAAGACACACAGATACAAATGATCCCAATCTTTCATTTATCTTTAATGCTAAACTATCTGCACAATGTCCCCTGAAAAAAATAATTAAAAGTTTGGTTTGGTGTTTTTGGTTGGTTTTTTTTTCGCTCAGCCTTATGATAAAACAATTTTGTTTGACATGGGGAAGAATGGTGTAAGAGAAAAGGAACATACTTTTAATGTGGCAGTGATTTACGGCAGGAAGAAGAATGGAGACTGCTCACAGGGCTCATTACCACACCAAAACCTTTCAGCTCTAAGAGGAAGCCCCACCAGCCCCAGGCTCATGCTGCGATCAGCTTACATCTGAAAACTCCTGCCCCACCTCAGCCCAGTTCCCAGCGGGCATGCCTGCGTGCCTCCAGACCATCCCACCAGTCCCACCACCGGCACTTTCTGCCCAGAGCTAGAAAGAAGGGGAAAGCAGGATTTGAAATACTGATGCTTATCGGAAACCGTATGCCCAAATAAGCAAAAGGGCCAACTCCAAGCAAGGGGATTGTTTATGATTCTCGTAAGACGCAGCAGCTGCCAAGCTAACAAAAATATTAAAGTGTTAAATGAAAGACAAAAGGATGACACGGTTTGGCACTTACTGAGTATTTGCATGTGGACAGGACTGGCTTGTTTGGGATGATTAAAGCAATGTAGATCAAACCTCAGAGCGTGCACTTCTGAGCGCTCTCCCAAGCCCGGGCAGGCCGACCGGCCACAGCAAAACCCAGCCAAGGGAAAAGCTGTTCCTCCGGAGGCTGGCAAAATTACTGCACGCATCCCCCGCCAGAAGCCGGTGCCCACATGCTCCGGGCATCCACAGCACCTTGGTAGCCCCCGGCGTTTCCACACCCTGCTCTGCTCCTGGCTCTCCCCGGCAGACGCAGGGAAGACGATCCCTGCTCGGGCAGAGGAACGTCCCACCAGCGGGCTGGTGCGCCTCACCTTCCTGCGCAAAGCCCTGCGTGCACCGCAGCCGCGATGAGACGGGCTCCGCCTGCTCAGTAAAACCCGTCGGTGCAGGGTTAGGAAGATTACGACTCAATGAAAGACTCATTTCAAAGATGTCGAGCCATGCCTTTGATGTCGGCGATACGGTGCTGCACGGAGGTGCAGCGAGTGCGGGACGTGCAGCCATCATTCCCTGCCGGGACTGGCTGCCTTTCTGCTAGAAGGGAAGACTGGACTTACTACTCTGGCCACAGGACTCCTGCAATGAACGCATGTTAATTGAGTGCAGAATTCTACATTTTGGTCATTTGAAGAGCAGATAGCATTTGTAACCTGCTCAAGTACCTTGACTCTCAGGATAAGATATTAAAGAAAGCAACTATTCAAATTACAATTCTAACATCCTGCAAATTGAAGATCTATTAGTGGAACCGACAGAATATGGGAGGTCAGGAGGAAGAAATATTAATATTGCAATTATTCAGTTCATACCATTTTCGTAAGCTGTTCAACAAAAAAAAAAAATATGAGAAGGTAGCATTTGAAAACATTTAGAGAAACACGTTCTTAAGTGAGGCTTGAAAGCCATCTGAATAAATACAGCAGAAATCTTCCACAGGCGTGGGTTTGTAACTATGATTTATATTCTGATAGCCAAGCAATGAATGCAGTTTGTCAGGCACCTGAAACTGCTTTACATTTATGATTCATTTGCACAAGAACTGCTTTCAACAGCTTCATTTTTTAAAATTTGAATTACAAGACCACTAAAATAGAAGAAAGGCCCCAGCAATCCCCAATACACATCTAGCCCAATATCGAGCCTCCTAAAGGGGCTAGCAGTGCACAGCCAGGGAAGAATAAGGCAGCATTCATACCTCCCCCTAATAATCCATGTATTGTCCCCCCCGCCATTTTCAGCTCACAGGATTTGCTGCGCCTGCTGTGATTCCTCTGTCGAGTAGTCTCCATGAGACCTCTCCGCCAAAGCCTTGCCCAGTCTCCCCATCAGCCTACGTAAACTCCTTGCACCCACAGCATCGTCCAGCCAGAAATTCTGCAGGTCACTCCCTCTGACATGAAGAATCACCTCCTCTTTCTTTTGAACCCAGCTCCCTTTGGTTTTATGTCCCCCAAATATTATTTTGGCCATGACAAGCAGTATCTGTATGAGCAACAACTTTAAAGTGTATCACATAGAACCATAGAATGGTCTGGGTTGGAAGGGACCTCAAAGACCATCTAGTTCCAGCCCCCCTGCCATGGGCAGGGACACCCTCCACTAGACCAGGTTGCCCAAAGCCCCATCCAACCTGGCCTTGAACACTTCCAGGGAGGGGGTAGCCACGGCTTCTCTGGGCAACCTATTCCAGTGCCTCACCACTCTAACAGTAAAGAATTTATTCCTAACATCCAATCTAAATCTACCTTCTTTTGGTTTAAACCCATTACCCCTTGTCCTGTCACTACACTCCCTGATAAACAGTCCCTCTCCATCTTTCAGTCCTCCAGTCCTCCTCTGGACTCTCTCCAACAGCTCCTTGTCTCTCTTGTACTGGGCCCCCCAGAGCTGGATGCAGTACTCCAGGTGAGGTCTCACAAGAGTAGAGCAGAGGGGCAGGATCACCTCCCTCAACCTGGTGGTCACGCTGCTTTTGATGCAGCCCAGGACACGGTTGGCTTTCTGGGCTGCAAGCGCACACTGCCGGCTCATGTTGAGCTTCTCATCCATCAACACCCCCAAGTCCTTCTCCTCAGGGCTGCTCTCAATCCATTCTCTGCCCAGCCTGTAGTTGTGCTTGGGATTGCCCCTACCCACGTGCAGTACCTTGTGCTTGGCCTTGTTGAACCTCGTCAGGTTCACACAAGCCCACCTCTGAAGCATCATGTCATTCCAGCTTATGATTATGTTGTCTTTACGTACTAGCACAGATTTATGCAACATTATTGACCTTGCCTGATTTGATGGGATAGTGGCTACTGGGCACTTCAAACAGTTTTATTTTTGGGGGATAGCGTCGTTCTCAATATAGAAAGAATTCAGCTGTGGCATTATTGAATACTAGAATTTATAACCAAGGTTGCACGCACAAACATGCATGACAAAGGCTGACCACAATATCCTCCTCCTTCAGAGAAGAAACATTTCACCTCCTCACCTTTTACCGTGAAGAATGTTTTCATCTCTGATGTGTTACATTTAAATATAATGAACTCTTGCCTTATTTTAATTTATTTTTGAACCAGGCACGCTGAATTTAGTCAAGAGATGGTAGTGACATAAACTACTTTTTAGTGTAGGGTTATAAAACTTGTAATGAAGCATCCCACACAGTTTTTATACCAGACAGCTTCCAGAAAAGTTATTTTAGATTATTTTTCTGTGGAAGAGTGGTTATGGCATTGTGCAAAATACCCTGCCTGCAGAAATCATCAAAATACTTCAGTCTCCAATCCTGCAGTGGTTGCTGTAGGTTAGCAAATTCTTCAAACTCTAAGCCTATTTTTCTAGGAGTTCACCTACATGATCACTGCAGGATGAGAGATCTGTCTAGGTCTTCCCCATTTTCATCACAATTGTGCCTGGAAACTTCCAAGGAGTCCTAGTGACAGGGATGACCACAGATGAACTAGGAAAATGAGTGTAACATTCAATTTTTTTTCAAAATGTGTAGACTGCCCTTGGATGGGCCATTTCTCTAGATTTTATGAAGACACAATGGAAGGAATCTGACAAACGCACACAAAAAAGTACTAGACGGTAACTGAGACACACAAGAAGTATTCTTAAAGCAGCTCTCTGAGCAATGAAGAAAAAAGATGCAGAATTTTGCTGCGCTTCAGCAGCTAAGCACCACGTAGTGCCCTCTGCTGCATACAGAGGTAATAGGCAAAGCACCACTGAACAATGACATCATTTGATATTAAACCACACGATATATTGTATGTATGACAAATATTTATTTCCTTAATTACTCTTGTTTTCTAAAAATACTAACTAATAAATTATGCAAACATCTTCAGTACCAGCTTAGAGCAGATGTGTTTTACACTCTCTCTTCCCGTCGAGTATCCTGCATTCTGTCTGCGAGCAAGCTGTCAGCTCTCCTCCCACATCTACATAGTGGGAAATTCATGCTGAGAGTGAGCCGAGACGCTGGGCGGCTGGGTGGGGGGAGCGTACAGCACCCTCAGCATGAGATTTAATCACAAGACACTCATGACGCCTCAACAGCTCGGTGGGACATGGTCTACACGCTGCCCTCGCCGCTCCTGCTAAATTCAAGTGGAAGTGCCCATCTCTCCCTACTCTCAGCTAAAAGAATCAAAACAAAGACAAACAAACATAAGGGAAGGTCAAACCTCTGATGTAATTTTCAACTTCCAAATAAATGTGCATTAGTTGTTTATAAAAGGGCTTTCACACACAACTCGAGAGAGGTAAACGCAGACTGGAGGCACTGCGAGCCTGAAGAGGATTTATTGATTGTCAGGCAGAACTGGGGAGGTCTCCTAATGTGGAATACAAATATTTAATCTGATTCTGAAATCTTATCTGTTGCCTTTAAGAAGATTAACAGAAATTCTCTTGCAGCAGACTAGGAATTCTGATCCATTTCATGAACAAGGAATATCTTCCAGAAGCAAGGCTTCTGCATTTTAACTAGTTTATTAGCATTCTACTCAAAATCTAATTCAACAAAGTTGATGAAGATTAAAACGTGCTCAAGAAGTTAGGTCATAAAAAAAAGATGTTATTTGCACACATACATGTTGCACGAAACAGAAGTGTCGCACAAATGCACTGACATGAAAACATAAGGTCTCTTATTTTACATGAAACGTGAAATTCTCAAGATCTCCACACTGTTCTTGAACAAAAAACTGGCATTAAGATGTTATGGTAGGAAAATTCTTTCTAAAAAAATAATAAGTTTTCCCAAACTGGTAATTTCTGCTCTAGCCTGGAATGAAAGGAGATATTCCAGAGAAGAGGGAAGAATTCATACGTACATCCTTTTTTCTGTCTTGAAGAGACTAAGTACAAGGCAGACAGCTAGTATCATCACGGTGCTTGGTTCTGCCCTATGAATCCATGCAACTGGCCAAGTTTGAGGCTTCTCCTTCACTTCTCCTTTACATAAAGCTGTGGCAAGGAAAGAGAAGGACAGCCAGCCAGCTTGCTGCGGCCGGTTTCCCTCCCCCAGAGAAAAGCGAGGGAGTCGTCCTTTCCAGTTCTTTCATTTCCGCCCATAAGCTAAGCTGGCAACGTGCCCGATAGCCCAGTCCTAAATTTTCCATATGTTTTTTCCATGGGCTCCAGCAGGGTCTATCTGAAGAAAGAGCGGGGTAGGCACCACAGCGGAGGAGGTGCAATCCAAAGTGAGATGAGCTGCTGGAGCTCTGCTCCATGGTCACGAGCTGCCCCAGCCGGCTCATCTTGCAGCCCTGCTGAACACACAGCATCTCTGCTGGGCTATGGGAATAACGTGATGGTGATGCCAAATAACCCGTTTAAAGCAGGGCTGAGAAACATCACACGTCAGGCAACCCTCAAGCATTTGGCAGGTCTGCTTTAGATCTGTGTTGGCTGGTTGAATTCAGCCTGTTCCTGTTTAAAGCGAGCTAACCTGCATTTCAACACTAAGTCGGGCTTCAGCTGGGAGCGGTCAACGCAATGAAACCAACCCAGCAGCATGTATACCAACACTCCTGCTCTTTTCTCAATAGTCAATTCATAACGAAGCTACCAGGCATCGGCTGAACATTATCACTATTGCGCTATCAGCCCCAGGGCTTTTACCAGAGATGTAAAATAAGTCAAACAACCTGGCGTTTGTCGTGACCAAACAGTATGCATGCAGTTGCAGCGCCTCACCTAACTCAATCTGAGCCTTTAGTCTAGACAAGACCTTGATCCAAGGGCAACCCAAATGAGTCCTCAAGGACAGTGCTGCATGGGCTTCTGCTTTGCTACCTGAGAAGGTAATGTAATGCACCACTCGTACGTGC
This sequence comes from Aramus guarauna, assembly GCA_013400195.1. Lineage (NCBI taxonomy): Eukaryota > Metazoa > Chordata > Aves > Gruiformes > Aramidae > Aramus > Aramus guarauna. The sequence goes on along the minus strand of VXBL01004717.1, from coordinate 948,714 downwards.
AAATGCCTGCGTCCTTCCTGTAGTCGGTGAAAAATTTTAATTGTAGTTTCATGATGAAAAAGTCCAAAGGACATGGCTCTTTTAAAGGTCTATGTTAATTCTTTGTATTACCTAGAGCAGAAATACCTCTCTTTCAGACTGAACGGTACAGGATCACAAAGACGTGGGCCCGTTGCCTCCCGAGCCCATGGGAACCCTGCATGCCAGAACCATCCTCTTCAGCAGGCAAAACGAGTACTTCACAACCATTATTTTTGCACATCATAACCGCAGTCACGAAACGAGTCTCCCCTACAGCAAAAAGAAAGTGTTTAACAAGGATCCTTGCATAATTTCAGGTAAAGCATGTTAGTTTCCAGCTCTCCCCGTATCTTCTTACAAAAATATCCACCCAGTGAGAAGACGTATGAACACTTGAGGCGATGCAATAATGCCACCAGTGCATTGCCATAGGACACCCTTCCCAGTATAACAGCCCAGATTCAAGCGGCCCTCACCGTATATTCCCTCATACACCTACTGCGTAGCTAGTATGAAGCAGAAATCCTGGGGAAAAAACACAGTATGTGGTCACATATTCTCTCCTGCTCTCAGCTGTAAAATGACAATAGCAACACATCCTTCCCTCAAGGGGCTTCTGTGATCACAGAAACAGAAAAATGTCATATATGTTCTGATACAGAGACAGCAAGGTCCATACACATACCCTGAAAGAGTCTTTGCCCATCATAACCCACATGCAGGAGAAGATCAAAACTTGAGGTTGCACCAGAAATTATAAATCTGTGATTTCTTAAGCTGCAAGCGCTTGCCTTCAGAGCTTTTAATTTTAGGTTTTAGCACATAAATTCCTAAGGTGACTTAAGGAAAATAGAAAGGCTGCTAATTACATGCATATGCATGCTCTATGCTATATGTGTACAACCCTAAATATCTGCTTTCTTACATTGTGGATAGCCATTATTCCAGTACAGACTGCCCTGATGGGCCTCATTACTGAAGGCTAACCTCATGGTGGCAGCAGTGGTAGGGGCAACAAGAGTACTTTGTGCCAAGTTTACGGAATTTAAAAGTTATTCTTTCTTCTCTTCTTTCATCTTAAGCCAAAACACTAATTTTCTGTGCAATATACTCAGTAACATATATGCAGAATACTTGTTGGCACCAGCAACTACTACATGACGCTCATCAAAAACTTAAACTATACCTAAAAAAACCCTTCAGATTAGACAAGTTACATTGGACGTTGCCTGCTGAACTTGATCCTGACCTTCAGCACACACTTGAGCAGTATCAGATGATAGGGAAAGGCTGTGGCTACTCTGGGAGGAAGGAGGGACGAGGGAGCGCTGCCTCCCCAGCACTAACTGGGCCTGGAGATTGCTCCTGGGCTTCTCCCAGCTGGAAGATGAGAGACTCTTTTATCACCTGGTGCCCTTCAGCAAGGTTCTCGGGGTATGTGCTGGGAAGCTCCTGTCGTCTCACAATTCCCTAGGCAATCCCAGAGCAGTTCTGGCTGCTGCTGCTTTGAAGGGTGTGTGGTCCAGACAGAGTATGTATTTTCTGGCGCACCTAAAGTTTTCTCAAGGGATGTAGGATATGGTAAGAAAATTTTGACTTTCTAGCTCTTTCTTGGTAAGAGCAGAACTTCCCGAGTCAAAGGAAAGATGCTCCCCTAAGCCAAAGGCAAGTTATATGCTGCTGCAAACAAAACCAGTTTTAGACTTCCTCTCCCTCACCCCCTGCTTCCCCTAAAAAAAGGGAAAAAAAAAAAAAAAAAGCTCCTAACACAGTGCATTTGGTGGCCTAAATATGGGTGTTACCAGCTGCCCCGCTGACGCAAAGAGGTTGGAATTTGAGAAGGTGAGAAAATGACTTAAGCTTCCATACGAAAAATTGACCTGGAACAATTAACCTGAGAACGTCACCAGGACGGTGTCCCAGAAAGCTCAATTCCAAGACAACTTTCTATTGGAAAAAGTTTAGCAGTCCAGGACTGCTGAGAGTAAGTTCCCACATTTACACTCGACACAATGAATTCATTTGGACAGGCAATGCTCTCGGAACCCATCTGAAAAAAACCTCCGCTTTTTGCTACCATGTTCTTACATCATTTCCTAACCTCCTTATACAGATGCTAGGAGTAACACGCCATCACATCCAGCATTATGGGCACCTGCCTCCAGCACAGAGAAAGGCAAACTTTGTTAGGTGCTTGCTAAACCACTGAGCTCCTTTGAGAAACATCCCTTGTCTTCCAGGATGCTGCCCGCTTCTCACACTCATACCTAATTACCACGCTCCACTCCTGATCATCTTTACAGGTTTTTGATACACTTAAAAATGCTTTCTTCAACTATAATCAGTGTTTTTAACACTTTTTTCTTCTCAAATATGAGAAGTAAAACACCATACTGTGTTCTGTCCTTCAATAAAATTGCCTACACAGCTACTTTTGACCTATGAGTGCTTGTTCTCCCTCCCAATTTTCTCTGCAAACCCACACACAGAAGACAAACTTAGATTTACTTGACTTTTTTTTTTTCATTAGCCGTCTGCTGGACCTGTATTAGCTCAGATAAACATGACCACATGAAAAAGTTACAAACCGAAGAAGAGAGAGGCATATCAATGGGCTTTCACTAACCTGTTGCTGGGGGAAAGGAAGCTGAAATGGCCTGCGAAGGTCGAGCCAAAGGGGACCAAACCGGGCAGCAAATTTGCTCCCATGGGCTGGTGAGCAAGTGAGCAAGCAGGGAGAGCTGGTGGCTGGGAGGGGAGGAGGAGCGTACCAGGGCAGGTGAGTAGTTAGCTACTAAATTAGAGAATAAGCAGCTAAGAATTGCAAATAACTGTACGCTGTCTGGGAAGTCGAAAGGAAGAGATATTTTCTGCCAAACTGCCCTGAACTGTCAAGCATCTGCATTTTTTGGCTCTGCACGGGTCTCCATCCCTCCTCCTCTGCCAGCCTTCCCTGTGTGCCAGCAGAAGGCTTCTCCACAGCACCTGCGGACCACGGGCTTTTCACTGGCAACAGCCAGCTCAGTTAGCAGGAAAGCGCAGGGAGCTGGCGTGTGTGCACGCACCTGAAAAGGAGTGCTCGAGAGCCGAAATTACTCCTGGGCACTACTCATTCCTGCAAACCTTCCTCTGCAGGGAGTGCTCTCTGCACCAGCTTTGAGTCTTTTGATGGTCAAGGTAGTTGCAACGTTGCCAAAATGCTGAGATTGCCGAAGCTGCTTTGATGGCCTAAGAAGGTCTCCAGAAGCCTGAAGCAAGGCAGACGTGATTAGTCTCCATAATAAGATTTCCAAATACTCCTCTGGCGAGGAAAAGTCAACAAACAAAAAACAAACCACAACCTCTGACCTACACCTTTGCTACCGAATTTTCTGTTAGAACATACCTCTGATGACTGTAACACCCTAAAACTTATAATTATGAAGCTGAATGCATTTTCATCATGGATGGAGGGTTGTAGGTGAAGTAACTTTTTAAAGCAAAATTACTGGAGACCTTTCAAAACCAGGCTCTCAGATGTCATTTGAAAAGCCAAGAGGATTCAGATCCAAACCAAACACATTTAAACCTGATCAAGATGATGCTGAAGCCAAACCAGCAAAGACCTTAATTTTGAAATCAACCCTCATATAGGAGAAGAGATGGTGGGGGTTGCCAGTGAAGACAACAAGCTCCTCATAGTTCTGAAAACTTTTGTGGTTTAACGTAATCAAAATCTTGTGAGAATAATCAGCTATTATTTATTTATAGCATTTTGGACCAAACTCTTGCAGGATGTGCTCACAAGATTTCAATGTCACTGAAGCACGTTAATCACAGGCTAAACCCCAGCTCACATGAAAATAATACCTCCTCATGCCATCTCAGAGTAAAATTAGCAGCCTTTGCAGCACCCCATCCTATTTTGACTGCTCTTTTTGTTCACCTTTCCACTCACAGAAGTAATACTTAATCCACTAATCATCATTTACCTCAAAATGTGTTACAAGGGAACAGGTCATAGCATCACCATGCCTCGCTGCCTTCTCCAGCAGCATCCTCTGCCCTGCATTGTACGTGAATCCTTGCTCAGTGGTTGGCATTAAGCTTTCATGTTCATGACTAGCCTATAGCTCTGAGAGTCTGCGGTGCCTTGCCCAGGTTTAGCAAATAATTACGCCTTTAGTGTTTCTGCTGTAGCTGATCCTAAGACTCCATTTCTTTTCTCCCAGCTGAAATGCAAATATATATTACAGTAAAATGCATCTTTTCCGTTACAGTTTCTAGATGTGCAATCTACTGGTTGGTTCCACATATCTCTGTTTCCTGGGCTCTTTGTAGCTGACAATTGTCTTTAGACACCTAATGTTGTATAGCATGGGAACTTCAAATTTGTTTCAAGACCCCTCTCAGGCCACTTTTTGATGGCAGAAATATTACACGCAGTCTGGCACACCTTCAGTCTGCAGTGCATCTGGTCTGTGGATATTAAGGGGGACTTTGCTTTCCAGTCCAGCCAAACCAACACATTTAAACAAGGAAAGGGAAGGACCAAAAAAAAAAAGAAAAAAAAGAAAAAAAAAAGAATAGTTCTATATCATAATTGCATACTTATAAATAGCATGTTTTCCATGTGTGTCAGATATCAAATAGCTTAATGACAACTGATAACTGGCTGATTTCTGCAATCTGCCATCAGCTGCTATTTTCAAGAGAACACGAGCTATTCCTAATACCGCAGTACAACTCCACTTAGTTGTGTAGGAAGCTTACATTTTTCAACCAGATGGCAGGTATATACTATTTTAACCAAAATCCTGTTTTAAGAACAGCGGTCGATATAATGACAGTGCTTGACAAGCCAAGAGGCATACGAAAGTAGATAACTACATAATACCATTTAGTATTGCCCTTTAAAAAAATAACATACTTATGAACGGCAACAGATGGGCCAGGCAATCAGGCAGCATGACCTCATTTACTGGAAAAAAAAAAAAAAGTGTTTTGTTTGGTTTTTTTAATTAAACTTTATCCTTTATTTCCAAAATATACTTTGTAAAACTTGGATGTGATTTTTCTCATGCAAGTACCAAGCCAAAATGCCTCTGCTCCCTGAGTCAAGCAGGGACAAGAGCTGTTCAGCTGCATTACAGTGTGATTAATCCACACAACTGCATTAACACCCGACAGGGGGAAAGAGCCACCTCTAGAATACAGGATTTGATATGGTACAAATAGCCTGTTGCTAAAGATCACTGTCATTAGAGGAATGTCTACCAATTAGCAAATAAATTATTTCCACCGGCATTTCTATTGCAGCAGAAGACATTATCCTGTTCTGTTTTGCCGCCATCTCTTGAACAGCAACAGCAAACAGTAGCTGTGAAACCCAGTTTACATCTCACAGGAGCAAAATAGCTCCGTGTTTTTAATCGGCAGGAATTCAGAACTGCCTTAGCCTGGACACTTTTTCTCTTCTTTCCTCACCCTGGTAACCAACATCAGCCCCTTGGCAGATCTGACCCACTGCAGCCTCGTATTTCTGCCCCTAACACAGGACACGGTTTGCCCCTCCGTACTTACATCACACCTGGGGTCCTCTCTTCAAATACGAACGGAGAATGAAGAGGAGAAGTAGACTCTGGGTGACTGAGCAGCACAACTGAAACACCTCAGGTGATCACCACGGCTTCTCCTCTCTTCCGTGTCAGAGACTTCCCTTGTATTCAGAGCTAACTTGAGTGGAGAAGATCCGATGTCCTACCAGTCAAACACACTGAGCCTTTGGATCCTCTAAAGCCCTACCAAAGCATTTAGGAGTAGCTGCCTGGATATTTACTTTTGCCTTTTTTTTGGATGTATGCCTATGCGAGAAGGAAGCAAACTCTCTTTATATTTCACACCCATTCACACTGCGTTTTTTTCAGGGTGTTGCGAAAAGAAAGAAAAAAAAAAAATCCCAAGCTAGTTCAGCTCCAAATGGCCAACCACACAATAATTTATTTTCCTCTGGTTATACTGACTGGGCTATTTTCCCACATGCTTCTGATGTACTGGATGACTTGTCTGAGCAAGATAATGCTTTAGGCAGCAGATTAGAAAATGCAAATGCAGAGAGAGTCCAATAGGCACCTTCTGGGTTGTGTCTTGCCCAGCGAGGCTTGGCTTTCCATCCCCAGCTGGGGCTTTGGGAGGAAGGGCCGGAAAGGGGTTGGGACTGGTTCTTGCCCCCCTGATCGGCAGGACGGCTTTGCTTGCCCCGCACCTGCCCCCACAAGAGGACAATGCAGGTCCTCATCTCTTGCATCCACCTCCTCGTGGCAGGGAGCGCCATGTAGGAGAAGCGTCCCAGGCTCGTGGGATCATCGCTTATGCTGCCTCCTGAACAAAGAGTCTCAGGAACATCTGCAAAGCGAGAGAATGACGGCACGTGTTTACCTCTGACCACCTCTGTCTGCTCTAAGTGCCTGGTGGTAAGGAACAGCAAATTACCAAGAGTGTCCTGGAACAGGTTTCCCAGCAGGGCCGTGCTATCCACGTCCCTGGAGGCTTTCAAAGACCTGACCGCATCAAGCCCTGAGCAACCTGGCCTGATCCCAGAGCTGGCCCTGCCCAGAGTGGGAGCTGGACCAGAGACCTCCTGAGGTCCCTTCGACCCAACTTCTCCCGGGATCCTCTTCTGTTAGACCTTCTCACCCCGACCAACGTGCTGCTGACCGTTCACTATCCGGGCCAGCACGTCCTCACAAGCCCAGCACTCTCGCAAAGATTTTGAAGCGAATTGACTACAAAGGCACAGCAAGGTACTCTCCTCCAGCCAGGAAGGTCTCTGGACCAAGGTTCTCCTAATGGCCCCCACTGAAGAGCTCCTAACACGTACAGGGTTGGGAGTCAAGAAGTGCAGAGATAAACAATGTCTCAGCTATAAAGAAGGATTTTCTAGATTTTACTGTAGGCCTTTACTTTTACTACTTTCTCTGTAAGCTTTTACTGCTCAGTTTACTTTCTTTGCATTGAAAGAAAATCTAGCAAGAATAAAGGCATCACTTTTTTAGTATTTAGAATAACTGAAAATTTGTGTCACATTAAAATCTTAACTGGAAGCGGGAGTGAATTTTACAAATGGCAATAATGAAACAATGCTGAGAAGGAGCACCCTGACACCTCTTTTCACAGGCTCTTCACTTGAAATTGCCATTATAGTGATCTGGGTATGAAGACAATTGTGACATTAAAAAAAAAAAAAAAAAGTTGTTGTAATAAAAGAAAACGCTGTTTTCAGTTTGCATGGAAATCCTGAATCAGAGGTATGCCTGAACCACGGAGTACATCCCGGCAGCTGCGATGGCCCCAGCAGACCAGGCAGGACGGGTCGGTCAGCTGCACCACGCAGTCTTCCCCAGGTTACTGCCTCATGCTGCACTCGAGAGCACGGCCGAGACACCCAGGGCTACATCCCACCGCTCAGCAGCACAGAGTGGTGTGACAACTTCTCCTGGGCAGGGCGATGGCGAGACAGCAACAAAAGCTAGTCCTGCTGCGAAGACATCCCAAGAGCTGCAGCATCTCACAGCATCAAGTCACCTTGGCTTCCTTCCGTCTGACTCATGCCCACGTACCAACGCAGCTGGCACACGGCTGCGCAGGGAAGGAAGCCGCGTTTCTGCCCTAAGGGAAAGCTTGATTCATGCTAAAAGCTATACCAGCCTGGCTCTCAGGAGAGGTATCTGCCTGCTCTCGCTGACACCAAGGCTATTTACCTTCCTCCCAGTGCCCAACCCAATAGCCTCGGTGGTTTGGGCACATCGTGCCTCAGCAGCAGCGGTCCCACCGGGGGTGGAGGGATTTACGGACAGAGTGATGTGCCTCAGATGTTCAAAGTCCCCAGAAGCTTCAGAGCAGGAGAGGAATGGGAAAAAGAAAAGAAGAAAAAAAATGCGTTTAAGAAAATAAAATAGACGTGTCCACAGAAGCCTGAAACGCAGAGAGGCAGCAGTAGCCCTGTTATCATTGCTGCAGCTCGTTTAAAGACAGTACGCTTCCACACTGCAGTCACATTTCCAGTTCCTTCGCAGACCTACCTGGAGGGATTGAATAATTTGCATCTATCTTTTCCCAACATTCCACATATTATTTGCATTTATCATGAAAGGGTGGAGAATAATAGTGCTTAGTGCAAGAAACAAATACATTTAAAAAACAAATCAGTCAGCGCTGCCAGTCAGACAGATGCAAAAGTTGACAAAATACAGCCTTTCATTATTTTTTCATTCCAACCAATGCACAAAATACATGAAATATAAAAGAGTGCCTCACATAGATTTTTTCCAGCTGAATGGATACTTGACAGTCAAGAACACTGCATTTTTCACATAATAAAATGTGATTTTCCATCAATTGTACCAGTAATGAAAATGTAGCGTACAGCACAATCCCATGAAAGCCAAGAAGTCGAAGCCAAGGGTGAGGCTGAAAGTTGCAAAACAGGGAGCCTCAAGGGAAGAGAAGCGGGGGATAGAGGAGAACTGGTCCTCCGACATTCATCTGCTTTTCTACCAATGTCCCCCTCCAAAAGGGCTCCCCCTCCTCCCGTTCCCGGTGTTCAATTGGAGGGGCAGCCAGAGCAAAACCATCCATCTGGTTCCCATCACAGGAGAGACTGCCTAGGCTAGCTCCTGCCAAAGCCTGTCATTAGCAATCAGCGTAAGAGGGAGCGGGACAAAGCACAGCACAACTAACACAACAAACCTAATACTTTTAATACGCTAATCATAACATCAGTACTCAATTTTATTCTTTACAAAAATATCACAGGATATCACAGAGGGGTCATCCTGGTAGCCCCATTTTATCAGAGAAATTAACGTAACAGGCAACACAAATGTTATTTTCTTCTGCCATAGTATATCCATCAGCACCTATTAGAAGCATCTACAGGAGTGAGATACGGCATGGAAGGGTAATTTGATTAAGCGGGAACAAAACCTTGCTACCTGTTAATATGGTTTGTCTCCTTTTAGCTACAGCGTAATAGACATGGCATTTAAATCCTGATGCAGCTGCTGCAATCCAAAATCTAGTATTTTATGAAAGCGTGGAGAGATGACCACCAAGCTGCCCATGTTCCCTGGCCACAGAAGTCGGCAAGACTTCCCACCTCCCCTAGACTTGCCAGCCAGGTAGAGCAATGCCAGCATTTCCACAATTTCCACAAAGAAACCACCCTTCTTGCATATCATCCTTTAAGATCTATTTTATCGATCTTGCATTTCAGGTGACCAGGGGAAAAAAAAAAACAGCAGAAACCAAAACCACATCCAAGTGGCCTACAGCAATACCTTCCACAGCTGCTGCCCCGGGGAGCGAAGACCTGCGGGGGTATCAAGACCTTGTACCGCTGGGCGCCGCGGGCAGATGGAAGCAGTGCTGCCAGCTGGACTTTTCAACCACAACTTTCCCCCCTCCTCGGGAATATAGTCTCACACACCCCTGCTTACTGAATAAGAGGGTTTGTTAATTACCTATCGGAAGTAATTAAATCTGACGGGGGTCAAAAGTGACCTGCCAAGAGGGGACAGAGAGAAGGGGCAAGCTCTAATCCTTTGCTATTCTGCGAAGCTGCCTCAAGCCTCAAACCAGACCCCGCAGGCGCTCGTTCTCCTCCCGGCAGGCAACGCAGACTCCTAGTTTGGGGCATCTCTCCAGCTCCCTACGAGCCGCATTTTCCCCTCCATCACTTTGACAAAAGCTGCCCCTGCTCCGCTGGCTCAGTCCTGCCGTCCCGGAAGAGCGCATGGGAGCAGGTGAGCACTTTGGGATCTCCAGGAGAGCAACCTGAGATCGGCGCTGTGTCACCACGCCTCCCTTCAGCTCCTTGCACCAAAGTAACAGCGACATCACGACTGACACTTGCACAGTGGCAATCAAAGCTGACGAGTTTCTTTCTAAAGACCTCTCCTCCCTCCAGTCCCCTGTACCAGGCAGAGGGGTCAGAGACGGGAAATGGGGAAGAAATCCTTTGGGAAGAATATTACCATGTCTCTGCCTAAGGATGACACGGCATCAGGTCCCTCAGGACTGTCCCCACGCACATGGCTGTCACCTGGCTTGCCTCTCTCAAGCTTCCTCCTTTTGTTAGGCTGTTCCCACGCAGATCTAATAATATCCTGAACAGATGAGTGAATATGAACAACAGCTCTTTCTTCCTCCTTTCAGGAAACTATTTCCCCATTTGTTTTTCTCTCATCTCCCTGCTGCAGTATTTAGATCTGAAAGTTAACGACCCACTTAAGAAGGGGGAAGCGTCTTCTAGGAATGGCTTGCCGTGGGCTATTCCATGGGCTGCTCAGAAGTGAAATCTCATCCTTTATAAACTCTTCAGTCGAAGCGGATCGCTCTCAGGACGAAAGCACAGCTAGACACAGAGATGGAAAGGGAGGGGAGATTTTCTTTGTCTCATTCTCTCTTGCACGTTTTGCTGTGTTTATTATCCTCGTGCTTCAGAAAGTAAACATCACTGGGAGATGAGAGCTGAGCCCCAGCCTAAGTCTGCTCTGACTTGCTGCCAGACAATCAATGAAAAACTTCTCAAAATGTCTTTTTTTCCCCTCATTTTGTGGGACAGAGACATTTATGTCTCAGCCCACTACGTTGAAGCTAACACAAGCCTCCAAAAGGTCAGACAGGCATCGGTGCCACAACCCGGGGTGGGACCACAGGAGAGGGCAAGGAAGCAGCACCGCTGCAGGAACCTGGCCAACGTGGGTCCTTACGCCCAACCTGGCTGCGCTCCATCACACCTCCTGGCCTTCAGTCCTGATGTCTTGGCTCGACACTGCACGCTCACCTGCCGGCTGGTAAAAAAAGGCTGCGTGCTGGTTTGATTCCTTCAGGTTGTTCGCTGGATCCCGAGGATCATTCCCCCTCCCAGGGACGAGGTCCCCAACCACGGGACACAAGTAGGAACCAGCCACGGGGCACTGCATGTCCGAGAGGGCAGGACGAGACGGAGAATGAGGACAGACGGCTCTGTGAACAGCCGGAGGAGCAGCTTTGAAGGAAGAGATATGGTAGAAACAGAAGCTGGAGCCTAAAAAAGGAAAACTAACAAAAAAGGCTGTGGAAGAGTAACCCAGCTGCTGAAGACCAAGCAGTTAGCATGGGGGAGGAAGCAACCAGGCTATCCCTGATGGATGAGAATTCAATTTCTCTCTTAGATCTCTCATCATAAGAATAAGATGGAAAAGGGTGTGTCAAAACCCTCAGGAACCAGAGCTAGTAGAAATAGATCTTTCTTTTATCCCTTAAAAGCCATGGATCAAGAAGGCTTCGCTTCCTTTTCACCATTTTTCTCATCTCTGAAACATTCTTCCTGCTGTTTTTCCACTCTGTAAACTTTTATTTTAAGATAGCAGCAGACACTGTATATAGGAAACCAGCCTGTTGTTTAGACACAGTCGTTCAAATCTAAACAATATAAAGAGGGGAAAAAAGCGGAGGGGAAGAGACAGGCAGATGGCGGTGAGCTGTGCAGACAGGCATCGCAGCCCGACTGCTATTGCAACATGCTGAAGCACGGTTTGCCAGAACTTCCAACTCCCTAGTTTTTACAAGCTTAAAAATGCAAATACAAAGTCTCACTGTGAGGCTGAAAGTTGGGAGCTCAAGTTTCAGCTCAAAACTACATTCCTAGTGCTGTCGTACTTGAGATTATAAAAATTATGCACGCATGTTGAAAAATCTCATTTGGTGTGTCTCTAAACTTAAAAGAAAAACCCAAATACAATTTTGGAGAAGTAAAAAAGGGAACATTCTAAAACAGGCTTTTCATCAGTTGATCACGTATGATTGTTCTTAAGTGATTATATATATATAATTTTCAGAACAATGTTTGCACAAAGGTCAATAAAGCTTCTGATTGTGAAGGAGTACGTCAATACTGCTGGGTTACCCTACATTCGAAAAACAGCATTGGGCAGGTTTTAAATGCGTAATGCTTGCTATTATATATACAATATCCACTAGACTTTACAGGATAGTGCCCAGCAACTGTAAAAATACATCCAGGAATATTCACATGAGGAAGAAAAAAAAAAAGTATTTCCCTTTCTTTCCTCTCGAAATTATTGCAAGCCAGGCTGCAAGGAGAGGACAAGCGCCCGGCAACACCTTCCCCAAACACGCCGAGCATCCAGGCTCCGCTCCCTGCACCCTCCCCAGAGCTCAGCGGCCATCCCCGCGTCTCAAACTACCTCTGGGCAGCAGCGCGGTGACGAACTGCCCTCATCGAGGGTGAGCTGCTTTGTTTTGATGAGGCAAAGGAGTAACTGCGTTTGCGCCTTAAGTGGACTATAAATCACCAATTTTAGCCACTTAGCTTAGCGCTGTCAAATATACTTTGCAATGGCCAAACACAATCTGGATGATAAATTTACGCAGCTGAAGTTTTCAGACCACCAAGTGATTTCTGCTTTAAAACCCTCATGACTAGGAAGAGAGAGAGACGGGGCAAAAAAAGAAGAAAATAAGGAGTAAGAGAAGTAGCAGTGACCTAAAGCGGCACAGATTTCCCAGAGAACGTGGCAAGCGGAGGCAGAATAAAACCACGGAGAGCGGAAAAGGCAGAGGTCATGCTTCCAACTTTGCACGTCTGCGATCTCGCCTTGCGTCAGCAGAAAGACCGGGGCCCACGGAAAATGGTGCAAAACACGAGATCTGTTGAGGCCAAGCGGCAGATCGGATTTGGAAAGGGATCTGCCTCGCTCCCCCCGGGTGGGACACGCACCCGTGGCCTCTGCATCAGCTCAGCCGGACTCGTGTGGAGCTCGGCCGGGGAAACCCCGCCTGGGCCGGCGCCGGAGATCCCACGAGAACAGAGAACCGCAACGCATCGCCTCCCTCCTCCCTTCTGCTCAGACGATTTGAACCGGGTTTTTTAAAACGGATTTGACTGCGGGACCCTTCCTCCTCCGCCCGCCCGGCCCGCGGCTGTGACAGGGGAAGCCCGGGCAGGCCCCGAACCCGCGGCCCCGCCATCCCCGCGCCTCGAGGGGCCTCTAGCGGCACCCGCCGCCGCACGGCCACGCCCCCTGCCGCCCGGCCACGCCCCCTGCCGCCCGGCCACGCCCCCCGCCATGCCAGCCAGCCC
>VXBL01004717.1:894793-928882 GCA_013400195.1 Aramus guarauna | reverse complement strand
ATTTAAAAATAAAATTTCCTTTTTTTTTAAAAAAAAAAAAAAAAAGGAATAGAAAGGTTACATTTGCAGGTTTTCAACACATAAGAAGCAAAACTCTGTCCAGGTTGGTCCCAAGGAAGAAAAAGCTGCACATCAGTTTGTACTGAATTGCAGCAGGATCACACCAACTTGCAGAGGAAAACCAAATGAGTGGTGGTGCAGAAAGGTTGGCTGGGCACAGGACTTTCACGCAGGAGGCCACGCAGGTAGAGGGAGGCTGGCACGACTATTGTGATGCGACAGAGCTAGGTAGTGCGACGCCCGCCACTCTGCTCGGCTCACACGTGCACAGGCTTGCAGCTAGGGAACCTTCCAGGGTGGCAGCAGAAAAAAAATACACAATAAAGTATTTCTACTGACAGAAGCAAGGCAGCCTGTGACCAGCCTTCTCCTTCCTGTCCTCCAGGGGCCTGCTTCATTCTTCCATACCTAAAACAACAAGGGGTCCATAGCTGCACAGCCCTAGCCTTGATCTTGATCAAGGAGCCTTAAGCCAAAATTTTAGCACTCTGCAATCATCCTGACCTACAAGTAGAGAGCAGAGCCTGAGAAGTTCCACCAGTTTTCATAATGCGAGAGTTTCCTGACACTCCTCTGATTCCTGACTCCGGAGGAACACGCAGGCTTACCAATCTGCCAGTTACACAAACGATGTTTAAGCGGACACAGATTTGGGGAAGATGAGAGGAAGGGAGTTGGATTGCCAGTACCCTTCAGCTCCCTTGCATCACTCCCGTGATTAAGGGAACCAGAAAGATTTGTTATGGGGAAGCGTGAGGGGTGTCCAAACCCAAGCAGGAGCAGGAGGCAAAGATAACTGGGTAAAGGAAAGGGGGTAACCCTTTAGCTAGCACTTCATGTGACGCAGTAGTGCTCGTTTGGCAACGGTCACTTTGGATGTGAGCAAAATTTAAAAAAAAAAAAAAAAGTTGCTTCAGATTTTTGCAACATTGAAATTAAACATTATTTTGTTATTGATATTATCTCATCTGTGAAATATTTGGGGCATTTGTGTTAATGCACAAACAAGTGTCAAAGGGACAAGGGATTGAAAGACCAGGTTTCCTGCCATTTTGCATGGAGAAACAGGTGCTGAATGGAAACACCCAGCTGCCAAAACCCCAACTGCCTATTGCAAAAACCTGGTCCATTTTTCCTGGACACTTTTCCCACCAGTTTCCTGGTAGGTAATGACATCCAGCAGCAGCAGGGAAACAACAGTGTTTAAGGGTCACGGTGAAAGCACTACCTGTGCTAATTGGTGCAAAATCCGTACTCCAGATTCATTCCCATGGGGGATGCTTTTACCCCATCACACTCCTGGTTTGGTTTTCTGCACGCCAGTGAAAGCCATCTTTGGCACGAGCAGTCTGCAAGGGATGGCTTTTTAAATGGCATTGTGGCAACACCGGCTTGCTGAGCCTACTCAGAGATAGCCCATCCATGTGATGGTCTACCTGAGACGCTGCCCCAGGCAACCCAAACATGGAAGCTCCTGGGCTGACGTGAAACCCTCTTTCTAACATCCTCAACAGCCCAACACTTTTTCTGGGCTGGACTTTTCAGCGAGGGCCAGGCACAACCAGGCTAGGGAGACCCGGGAAGGTCTGCAAGAGCTTTTCATAGTGGCATTTGATTTTCTTTCCACAAATTAAGAGACATTCTTGCAGCCAGTAGCTATCACAGGGCTTGGCCAGAGCTGTAAAGGCGTTGTGTCCGTTCAAGCACGCGGGAGCTGCAAACATTACGGCATGCATTTCACAGACAATATGGTGTTTGCCACGATGCCGTGGGACTCCTAGCGTACAACCACAGCAGCATTCCCGGGATCTCAGGGCCTGAAAAGGCGGCGAGCTTAGGACGTGTTCAAACAGCTCCAAACCATTAGAGATGCTAAAAGGCAAATTTGGACCTCCTCACTCCCTCTCCCCACAAAGGAATACCGAGCCGGCCGTGTCGAGCCCCTGACAGCATTGCCAAGAGCCACGTGAGACGTTTCCCACCAGAGAAGGACCAAAGTTGCCTCCTGAACGAGTGTCCCTCAGAAACAGAGCAGGCATCGAAAGGAGCCTGGGAAATCATGTCCAAAAGTCAGGATAATATATTCCAGGTAGCAGTAAGTTATTCAGTGATCTGAAGCACCAAACCTCCAAGACCTGCAGTCATTCAGGAAGTCTGGAAGAAGGCAAAATTAGCTCTGATTTCAAAAGCAGCAGAGCAAGTGCAAGCTTGACAGTAAGCACTCTGTAGCTCCTGACCTTCAGAAAATATTGGAAAAGGTATTAAGCGGGGGGGGGGAGTTTAAAAAAACAGTACATGCCTAGACTGCCTCTACCCTACCATTTTACAGCTGAGCACTTCCCAACATACCTCTCCCATGAGGTGGAGGTGGCTGGCAGGGCCAAGAGAGGAGGGCTTCCGAGGCCAGCGGTAATGACCTAAGTGACATGACTAATGAGGGCAGGAATCAGTAAGCCTTGCTTACACGCTCGCTGTCATCACTGCCAACACCAGCGGGAAACATCTGCCAATAAAAATCTGGTCTAGGCGACAGCAAGGCACGGAGCTGCCCACCAGCTGGGGAGTGCGGCGACCGCTGTTTCCAGTTCCCTTTCTCGCTCACTCCACCAAACCTTGCTTCACTACAGAGGAACCAGACGTGATGTTTTCTTTTCAATGTCAAAATAATAGACGGGAGCAAGTTTCTCCACTTCTTGGCATATAAACTGTGTCCCACACAACACAAATGAGGATGTCAGGTATTAAACTGAGGGCTTGCTGAATGGGAGTTTTTTAAGTGTGGGATGCTGCAGGGTTTTCCTCCCTCATCATGTACGGCTAATGGCCCGGATCCTGCATATTTCTGGCTTTCTGCACTGTGATTTAATGCTACAGTGACTTCAGTCTGAATTAGTAAGGCAGCTTGTGCACCAAGCAAATATTTAACATATTTAAAAACAAGTTCTGGGCTTGGGTTTTAAGCATAACTGGGGGAAAAAAAAAAAAAAAATCACGGTGTGTAGGCCAGGTGCTTGAAGAAGTTATTGTGAGATATTCCAACACCATTCCTGCAAAAACTTTGTTATAACCATGCATCACTTGGTGCACAAATAATTCTCCAAACCCAGGTATCTGCAGAGCACACACATCAGTAGAACCTCGATCAAAGTTATTCAGACCAGTCAGAAAAACAAGCAATTGCATATGGCGTCAAAACTAAGTACAGGATCAGTTTCCCCTTGTTCTTTTACAGCTAAAACAACTTCATTATACGTACTTAAACTTTTCAAGTGCTGTTGAGACTGGAAAAGGAGAAAAGCAGAGGGGGCAAGCAAATAATATTTTAGGTAGGTCACACTAGGCAAGAAAATGGCTAGACTGGAACTAGCTCGCAGACATCAGGAATACTCCGATACTGAGATTTTTTTTCAGACCACATCAATGAATTTGTATTTCACCTACCTAAAAGAGAAATCAGAGCTCTCTATTTTACCTGAAGGACATAACTTTGTTACTGGAAGATACCACCATCAGCATAAACTGGATAAGCACAACGAAATCAAATAAAAGATGCAAGGCAACAGGACAAATACATGAAACAGAAAGTGAAGATTTCATCAGCCACTGGATGGCACAGCACCTGAGGGCTTTTAAAAGTTAGGGGCACTCCGAACTATTTATACTTAATATTAATTTTACCTAACTGCACTCTCATATTTACATCTATGCAAATATTTTTGGATCACTGTCAGCTCCCCAAACTTCTCATGGAGTAACATGCAACTCCACAATCAGATTTCTCCTTGAAGACATGACACATACTACGTGACTTTGAAGATCAGCTCCAAATCCCTTAAAATGACCTCATTGATTGCCTGCCGCTTTCACGCTGAGCAGCCTCAGAGTCAGGAGACCGAGGAATCACTAATAGCAACAGGTCTTGCATCTTGAAACCGTCTCCTCCTACCTGCAGTTTCTACAGTGAGACCAGGACACACCATAACCTCCTTAAATACAAGGCATAAGCCTTTGTCTGTAGGCTCGGTACAGCTGGTGTAACACCACAGCACAATACAATTCTTTGTACAATCGCTCCGTATTACGCTTTTTTTCTAAGCTATTGGTTTATTTGCACGGTTTAAACATTTACTTTTAAATGGGAAGATTTAAAATATACATATAATATCTAACATACATACAATATCTATACCTGTCCTCAGAAGATCACGACACATCTGGATAGCACGCACGTTACTATCAGCCCTTCAGGGGCCGGTTTAGCTCCCCTCCTTTCCAAAGCAGATTCTTCCTGTGCTAAGTTTAATCCTGTAAAAAGTTGTAAAAACATGCTATCTGCATTCACCGAGCGTGTCTTGGGACCTCAAATCTGACAGGTCATTTGTCGGCCATTCGTTAGGGAAAGAGAAATTAGTCTACCCATTCCCAGTGACCCTCCTCCCATACCTCTCAGGGAAACGGGGGCTCTCAGCTCAAATTCAATATGCCTTGACTCAACCCCACAAAGCAGGTTCTCAGGGCTGACTGATGTGGATTTCACCACGTACCTGTAACAACGGTTTACACGGATTAGCTGGTTTGACTCAGTTCTCTTTTGAAATATTAAAACAGCTTCAACTTTTCTAGGAAGCAGCAATATAGCAACATTTTGCTTTGTTCAGGTTCGAAGCATGCTTTCTCCCCCGTAAGTTTTCACTCTCTTCTCACCACCCTCACCCTTTGAAGTGGCTGGCTGGCTAACACCAGCTATATTTGCCAGCGCTGTAGGTCATGGCCCAACTGGGCAGGCTAGCACCGCTGCCTGGGTGCTGCCCAGATAGACGTGGGAAGCCCAGGTTTCCAAATCATGGGTGTTCCCATTGCACGGTCAGACAAATTCAGTACAAGCAATAGGCCAAATAATTAAATAGCAAGCTCATATTTGGTGCTTTTCATCCATATGCTCCAAACACATTAGAAGAGAAGTGTTGTATTATTATTGCCATTTGCAGTACGGGGAAACTGAGGCACGGAAAGATGAATTTCTTTACTAGGTTCACATGGTGGGTTGAAACAAAGCTTGGGGAGGGGACCTGTTAGCACAAGCTTGAACCTAAATAGCGAAGAAAATGAAGTTATTATCTGCATTCCATCGACTGCTGCACCATATGGTTAGACGTGGGCACGAATCCAAGCTAAGCACCCAAATGACTCCTTCAGCTCTAATGCAACAAACAAACCCCAAAACTCGCATCCTCGTATTAATCAGACTAATCCTTTAGGCTTTGCTTGTGTTTCTGCTGACACTACGTTACGAGGATCTACGCTGAAAATTTAACCAAGAGTAAATCCAGCAGATGAGCACAGTCTCTAACACCCCATATACCTGATCCCATCTTCCCAAACCTCTCAGCTTCTGAGAAGCTGGGGGTGTTTATACGACTACAGGCTCCCTCCATGCCTAGTAAGAGGGTATTTTGAAGTATGCTTTAACAAAGCTCTTGCTAAGAGCACCTTGGTTCCTGATTACACCTCCTTACAGCACGTGTCAGGAAGATACTGCGCACACTACTTTAGCAAAATCAGAGATTCTGAGATTTAATAATTCAGTGTCTGTGATACAAGAACTAGCAAGTCTTTTATTATTAAATATTGCACAGCTTACAAAATAGAATAAAAAGCAAATGAAAACCAGATACAAACTGTCCTTATTTCCTTTGAGAACCGCTTTGTTCTGCTGCCCCGCTGCTTGAAGTATAAGACCTCGTGTACACCAAGCTCTCGTGAAAGGGGGAAAATGAACTGGGGAATGAAGGACAGGAGAGGGAAGCCTTCACCTGGGTGCCGTGTGCTGACGGGCTGCATACGCAGAGATTTTCCTGTATGTTCAAGGGAACATGCAAGGGAGAAAACAAAGGGTGATACCACGTTTGCTCCAATGACACTGAAATCAGACAAGCACGTTCCAAGCCAGAGCGAATGCAGCAACGCTGCTTCATGCCTCACACCCAGGGGCCTTTCCTCCTCTGTATTTTAACAGTTCAAGCCTTTCACCCAAGAAACAGCAGCAAGTGAGTCCATTCAGACATAACAAAACTGAAAGCCGGTCAGGCTGGCCAGTTCACTGTGCATTGAGTATGGGGAAAAAGCAGGTACGTAGACAAAAGGCTGTTCCTCCAAGAAAGCCTGCTTTCTTTTTATGCCCTCCATAAATCCCTGCAATTAATTCCCAAAAATTTTTTTTTCTTTTCTTACAAAGGTCAGTATAAGAATTTAACCTCACTGAAAGGCAATGTCACACTAGGGATGAATTCACCAGAGTTGTTAATAAATATTTCAGTACCCAATAGGATACTGTGCACTTCCCAATATAGACTGAAACGTGAAAGCACTCTTATCCAGAAGAGTGCCTGCCTGCCTTAGACCACAAGAGAACCAAGGGAACAACAAAAACAGCGCAGTTATCGCAAGGCTGGGCATTGACAGGAGGCGGGAGATGCTGAAGAAAAGGGATCTCCACGCCAAAGTTACGAAGGTATTCAAAGGAGGCAGACACTTGAGGGTATTTCAATATGGCAGAAGTAAGGCCCAGCCAACCCAGAAAAAGGCGGCAGACACGCTCGAGCGAGTCCTTCCTCACCAGCTCTATGGGGAAGGGTAACATGGGGGACGATACCTGGCTCAGCAGACAGGAGGAAGATTAGGCAGAGCCCGGAGCGGCTGAAGGAGGCGTGCCAAGAGGCAGCGACAGCAAAGATCCAGCGCAGGTGATCCGCAGGTTGCACGGGCTGAAGACCTGGGGGAAATGGGGATGCTGTATATGTACGCGTGTGTGCATGTGTGCCTGCATCAGGTAAGCCAGCAGGAAGGAGGTCTCAGCGATGACAGTGAGAGATAATTACAGCTTACAAAGGTCTGAGCTCGTAAAGACTGAATAAGGTTTCCTCGAAAGTTTGTAGCTGAAGATTTTGCACGTAGTCTGGACCCATGAGATGAGCAAGAGGCAGAGACTGAAGAACTACTCACTACATGCCCAAATGGGATGGGACAGGCAAAAATCGTGGATATGTCCTGGTTTTCGGCTGGGATAGAGCTAATTTTCACAAGAAGCTGGGAGGCGAGACAGCCAGAACATATGACCCAAAGTAGCCAAAGGGGTATTTGGATACCATGACGTCATGCTTAGCACATAAGGGGGGAGCTGGCTGGGGAGGTGTCTGTGGGCTGGGCTGGGCACCAGGTCCTGGGCAGTGAGCAAATTGCATTGTGTATCACTCACTTTGTGTATTCTTTTAAAGTATTGTTGTTGTTATTTTTATCTTCCTTTGCTGTCCTAGTAATCTATCCATATTCCAACCCACGAGTTTTACCTTTTTCTTCCATTCTCCTCTCCATCCCGTGAGGGAAGGGGGACGGAGGAGTGAGCAAGCGGCCATGTGGTACTTAGCTGCCGGCTGGGGATAAGAAAGGGTGTTTGGGAGGGAGGGTAAGGAGATGGTTCGTACCACAAGTAAGCTACAGAGAGAAGAATGTCACAAGAAAGGCAATGAAAGGCTAAATGGAAGGAGATGAACAAGGGAGAGGAGACAAACATATAGGAATGGTAGCTGAGACCCCGGAGCAGGCTGGTGTACGGCAGGCAAGGGGCCTCACGAATAAGAGAGCCAACAGGACCGCACAGGGCAGCCCAGAAAAGGGGCAGCGAGAACTGAACCAAGGAGGTGCCAGCAGGACAGCCAGAGAGGTCAAAGATGATCAGGAGGTAAGACAAGAGGAGAGTCGAAAGCAAAGCTGCCAGACAGATGGTGAAAGGTACAGACCTGGCCAAGAAAGGGTCTTGAGACAGAAAAGGTGGGATGGTAAATCCGAGTTCAAGGGGAAAAGTTTCCTCATGCCCAAGAGAAAGAATATAGGGAAGACAGAGGAAAAAGGAAAAAAAACCAAAAACTTTTAAATAGTGTTAATAGCAGAACCCCAAATGGAGGTAGCCCACAGGCACAAGAAGTCAGGAGTGTATATAGGTGTTTTGCCTTCTGCCTGACCCTGAAATACTTCAAACCAAACATACACATTTTGCAGGGGACATTTAAACTCTGCTCACTTTCCCATCTCTCTGAAGAGACAGACCAAAGCCTGCCTAGATCCCTTTTACTTCATTATTTCCTTTCTCGTTGCACCACGAGGCTGAACCAGCACAGCGACGACATTCAGAGAGATCCATGTTTACTTCCGTACGCCGCATAGGGTGCAGTCCAGCCAGAACGACGACGACAATTATTTCCTACAATTATTACCACGTTTCACACCCTTTCCTCTGGGTTATGAGAAGCAGCACCCTTTCCCCGACAACAGCTACAGCCAGTTTCCTTCCTCACCAGAGACCTGCAGATGTTCAGTGTCTTTCTGGGTTTGTCCCTATGTCCCACCTTCCTTTCCCCTCACTAAAGAAATGGAGTTTCATTTTCTACCAGAAATTCAGTTCACGATTTCATATGAAGAAAATAATTCACTTGCCGCCTCCTAAAATAATTTATAAAAAAAACATTGCAAAAAAATCTAATTTACACCATTATTGCCCCATTCAGAGGCAAACTTTGGTTCTTCTCTAAACTGTTACTAATTTCTGGCAGAAAGCCACATCTTGCCCATCACAAGTAATCACAAGGTTGGGTGTTTTGCTGCGAAGCAAAGGGTGCTGTTCTCTCGCACGCCTTCGTGCAGGAGCGGCTTTGCTTTAGCTCTCCCGTAACTTCAGGATGCTACGTTTACCACTCCCTTGATGACACTACCGCTTACTTTTAAAAGGATGGTCATTTTACCCCTATAAATAAATTTCCATCATTTCAAATGCACTAATTTAGACAGAAGGTATTTCCCAACTTCGTAATGCAATTTTGTGCTTGCTTAGCATCCTCTATCCATAGATCTTCCAGAGATGCATAAACAGGGAGCCAGAGAGCACCAGCCATTTTCAAGAGCTCTCCATCAATGTCCCTGTCAAATTCACTCCAAGGGAAAGCTATAACAATGGAAGGGCATGCAACAAAGACTTCAACTTTATTTTCATTTTGTAGATAAAGGAGGTTGAAACAAAGACATAGTTTGTTTCCCAGAGGCCTGAAGGGTCGGTCACAGCTTACAAGAAAAGTTGTGTATTGTGTGGGATCCTAAACCAAAATATTTCAAATCAAGGAGACGCACTTTGCAGGTCACGTTTAAACACCGCGCACCTTCTCACCTCTCTGTAGGGGAAAATAAATAGTTTTATAGGAGGAAAATGCTTTATCTCAGTTAGACAGAAACACCCCATACACTGACGGGGGGGTGATTTGAGCAGAGCTATGCAGAAGTCTGTACCAAGTGGCAAAAAACTTCTTCAAATAACAGTGTAAATTAGATGTTCAGGGACCAGAAATCATCTTTTTCAGTATAAAGGTAGTCTGATAGCTACAAGACACTTAGAAGCACCGTCTTTGCCAGACACTTCCCATCCACAGGCCCAAACACATCCTGCTTGGATCCAGCTCCAGCTTCCTGACCCACCTCCTCTCACTCCCTTCCAGGTAACACGCTTTTAATTATAACTGAGATAAAATAGCTGAACGGCCACTAGCAGGCTCATAAGGACAACACGCCTATGTGTCTAATTTCAGAAGATTACATCAAGCATTCCTTGTCGAGCTGAAACTGCTCACACAACTGCGGGGAGGGGGGAAAGATGGCAGCAAGCTCAGCTCTTAAATAAAAGTTGTGTATTTTGCAGGAGGAGAGAAAAACCAGGAGGAAGGTCCTACATCACCTTTAAATGAGGTCATGGGAGCAAAATACGGCTATTTCTTAGTCTTATTTACCTGACAGATAGGTCTAAACCGGACCCCAGCTTGACAGCAGCACTTAACCATCCTGCATTCTTCACCGAGATAATTACTCCCATAATAGCTGAACCTCTGCTCTGCATTGCGTCAAAGGGCTTTACCTTTTGTAACGTGAACTCAAGAAATGGCTTAGAGCAAAATGAGTTAGGCTTTACCAGTCAGCCAGCAAGACTCGAATATCTTCACTTCCAAAAGGCAACTAATGAGCTGGACAAAGACAGAAGCGAGAGAGCAAAAATAGTATGTTTATATAGATTGGTGTGAGTGAAGACGCACTTCGCTAGACTGCTGCCCTGTAATAAAAAAGCTCGCCCAAAGCAAACATAAAGGCCCTATTTTATAAAGCTCTGCCACTATTTTAGAAGTGGAGGGTGATTACCCATAATGCCAACAGAACCACACAGGGATAAATTCTCCAAAATACTCGGCACAGCAATCCTACATGATGGCAAGGAAAGCCACTGGATTCCGTGCTAATACACGTTACCTCATCTGAGCTTTCTGGCGGGAAAGAATAGTTTGGAAGGAAAGGAGCCCATTGATAGACTGGGAACCCAAAATCCAGTGATAAAATCCAGCTCCTCAAGAAGCCACTCCTTGCCTACTCACCTACTCTGTTCAAGTTTTGATCATTAAATATTCCATATTCAATATTACATTACACTTGCAAACTACTTTTAAATCTTCACGGCAGAGGGTCCTTTTGATGCTCAGCTTACACGAAGGCCAAAGCACTGAACCCCCAGCCACATCGGGGCATACCACCACCACCACGGCACAGTATACACACATACGTGTAAAAGACCCAGAGGATGACTTACATTAGCTCTCTGCTCCATATGAACATATATCCCAACTGTTCTTTTAATTTTTACTATTTATGTCCAATTCCTTTCTATTCTCTCTTCCGTCTGTTCTCCACAAGAGAGTTAACACTAGAACTTCCCATACCGAGATGCTGTCTATCTCCCACTGATCTGGCTGGCTGGGCCACCTGGGTCACGCAAAGGACTAAGCTCTGACATTACGATTTGCTTCTGAAAGTTTGAGTTTTCTTAAGCGTGAAGGCCTGATTCCCTTGCATGCAGTGATGACATAAATCCTCCTTAATATACAATCCTACCTTGCTTTTGCAGGTTTCGGCGCAATAAATGCTCTGCCAAAAATCTGAGTTTGCGCCCTGCCCAGCAGACTGAAGCGTAAGGGAGTGGTTGTCCTGAAGCAGCCCCTGGGATTTAAAAGCCTTCTCCTAGGACGTGGCATTTCACGAGACGCGTTGCTGCTGTAGGAAGTGGTCTGGCTGAGACCCACTAGCAAGTGCAAGACATGAAACAAGGGTATGAGTTTTGAGAATAACACTCAATGATGCTGAAGCCACCACAACAAGGAAAAGCTCTTGCAAAGGAGTAATTATTCAAAATTTTCTTCCTTCTCCTCAGCCTGCCACCCCAACATTGGCGTGCCTTGTTCCTAACACTGTCACCAGCCTGTCTTGCACGCAAGGACATCGGCCAAGGGTGCAGCCCCAACACACTCAGCTTCCCCTCTCACTACCCTGACAAATTGGAACACCTCATGTAGGCTGCCATGCTGAATTATTCAACCAGGAACATTAAAAAAAAAAACAAAAAAACAACCCAACCCCCAAACAACAATCAGAAATGAGTAAAAACCTTAAATGAGACCCTATGTTCCAAAAGAGTTCAACAGTTATATTTTCGCTTGTCAAATATTTTCACATTGCACAGGTAGCGTAATTTTTTTTTCTTTTACTGGAGATATTAATGAACTATGTTATTTTTGTTCTGCTGGTGCTATTCAAAAGAAATGACAAAAAAATTCTCCCCACCTCCCTAGATTACAAAAGTTTTCCCAAATGTTTGTACTTTACAGTCACACTATGGAAAATACTCACATGAGTAATCACACCAAAGTCATTATAACTACCCCTGTGAAGAAACATTTAATCTCCTCTTCAAGCATTTGCAGAGATCAGGACTTGAAAGCCACTAATGTGCTGCACTCAGTTCCAAGCTCAGCATTTTTAAGTAAAACAGTCCATTTTGAAGTGAATACTGCAATAAATACCTCCTTTTGTTACAAGCCCCTGACACCAAGAACCCCTGGCTTCACGTAGGTCCTCGCAACTCTGTAATAAGCTCTTGGGAGGTCCCCGTGTTTTTCTTTCAGCGACGGGGGAAAATACCACAGACTCACTTTTCTGGTCCTTGAAACAAGTTATCAGATGAAGAAAATGATGTGTCTGTAAAAGTAGAAGGAAGATCGTACAATAGGCAGCATACCAGTGCGCTGACCCCCTTCAACCCACGATGGGGAATTCAAACACAGCATTTCCAGGCTGGGATCTTCCGCTCAACGCGCCCCGTCCGTGCTTTGGCTTTCAGTGAGAAGGGCTCCCTGTCTCCAGTGCCTACTGCCCACCTTCTCAGCCAGGTCAAACCATGGTTGGCAAACCCTCATAGCTCCAAGACCAGGCAAGGAACCTCCCCCCGGCCCTTGGGACGCAGCAACCACCGGCATGACCCAGAGCGTGACTCCTCCTGTGAACTCTTCTGGAAGCCACCTGTGGCTACAGAAACCAGCTCCACATTAGTCACAGGGGGTCCAGCAGCACACAAAGAACTTTTTGTTCTTTGACAAGACAGATTTTTCTTCTGTGAATCTATTTACTTTTGAACTGAAAAACGTGCCATTTTTTGGAGGGAAAGGTTGTTTTGTTGGCTTTTTGTTTTGGTTTGTGGTATTTTTTAAGAGAAATCTTTCACAGAAGATAGGGAGGATGATGAAAGTTTAAATGTTACTTTCTCATTGTTTTATTTTGTTTTCTGAAAAAGTAGCTCTTTTGTTTGTTTCAAGCTTGCCTCCTAACAATTTCATGCTCCCAAATCCTTACATCAAAAAAGACAGAAAAACATCATTGCTGTACTCATTTTCCCCACAGGACTCATAATTCAATCAGCTTCCACAATATAGCTGCTCCATACTTTGGAGCACCCTTGTTACCTTTCATTGCATCTTTTCTAGCTCTCTGGCTTTTTTTTCTTTTTTCTGGGGGGGAGGGAGAAGGGTTGGTGGGTTTTTCCAACTCAGGGAAACAAACTTCACACAGTATTCAACATACCTATGCACCACAGTGCTTACACATTGCTATCCTACCATCTTCAGTTTTATTATTTAAACCATAAGTTTACAGAAGAAAAAACACCTTGCGTTAAGTTCAAAACAAACTGGGAAAACACTATAAGTTTCAAAAAACTGAAGAGGAAGCCTAAGGTCCTGCCATTGTTTCTGCAATTTTCTATTTACCTTTCTGTTATCAACTTGAGTATGTTTCTCCAATGTTTTTCTATCGTTTAGACAGAAAATGCCTGAGTACTTGGGCTGCTGCCTAAAGAAGGCTGAGCAAGAACCTTTGGTCCAGTTGTCTTCTCAGCCAGAATAAATACACAAAAACTCCTCCAATGGAAAAGCTGTGACCTTAAAAAAAACCCAACCAACCAAACAAACAAAAACCAAACCCAACTATAGTTAGGAAGGTCATTCATACCCTTGTATTTAAATATACTTAATAAACATGTTCTTAAAAGGAACAAAGACATTTAAATTGTGTTTGTTGTGTATTTGCATTCTCAGCACTGTCCAGCCGTCAGCGTGAACTCCCTGACATGAGCACCAGGAGCTGGGGTGCCCAGGCCACCACCACAAATAGTAACAGGCACGCTGACACCCAACACACACGCGGGATGGGGAAGGAAGATAAATTTCATTTAAATGAGCGGCAAATGGACTAAGAGAAGGAAACACGAACTGCACCAACAATAATCTTTTTAACACAACATCTATATGTTTCCCCTCCTTGTTTACGATGTACAGTAATAAATTTCAGAAACTTCAAAAAAAAACCCAGGATGATGCTTTTACTTTCAAGGAGTCAGGAGCTAACAGTGTGAGATAGCTCACCCAGACAGTGCTAGCTAGTTAGAAAGAAAAAAATATAAGACAGGAGTCTATTCTTTGATCAAGTCACTAAGCTATCTTATAAAGCCAAAGAACAGACTCCTATCTAATAAAGTCAGGCGTGTCCTTACCAATGTATTAGTCAGACAGGCAGCTCCGGATTCTACATTTAGAAAATCTTGTATATAATTGCCTGGACTTGCAAATGTCACTATATCGTATTTCTAGCGATGCTTTGGGCAGCATATTTTGTATGAGTTATACCATCAGGAAAGGTATATAATCACTCTCAACTGGTGGTAAACTTTGCTTACACACACACTTCTGAACTGTTTAAATGTAAAGCAGAATAACTGGAACACATGAGAAGAGAATTGCTTGATTTTATCCCACCATAGCTTCTACAATTCACTTGAAACCAGCCACTTACAGCACTACAAAGGCGGCTACAGTTTGTCCAGAAGATAATAGAAAAATGTATTTACTCTTGCTAGCAATTAAATAATATGAATATTTAACTTGACTAGCAGCCTTCATAGTTACCCTGGAATAACAGCAAAAAGCGTGACCTCCCCTCTTTACTGAGTCCAGGGTGAACCTGGGTCCAGCACTTACCAAACAGTTGTGCCCAACTGTCATTATTCGTGTTATCTTCAGAAACAATTTACAGCTCTTGTCATGGTTGTGAGAGAGCACTCTCATTTCTGGAGACTGAGAAAGTATTTCCTGGCTGGACCCTCAGAAGCTGATCTGTTAATAATTCATCAGCAAAACATATTTTCTTGGGCAAGAAGAGAGGAAATTGATATTAGAAGAAAAGATAAGACAAATTACAAAGTCTATGTTTTCATATATTCTTTCTCTCCTGTGTTCCCCTTAGCTTGAGGCATCTCTTTCTCATTTCACTAGAAACACAATCCCACTCCTACCATCACTGGAAAATTCCCACTGATGGAAATAAAAGTTGGATCTTTTGTGTAAGATGGGATGCTCTATAATTACCAAGCTTGCCTCCTTCAGCAACCCACCAGGGATTAGGTCGCAGCTCCAAAAGTACAAGGGTCACCCATCTAGATGGCTTCTTCCTTTAACTAGTCCCTTTCCAAATCCGCTGTGGTATTGACACCCAAATCTGCTGACCAGCCACACTGAACACAACCAGTCTAACCTTGCATCAGCAGCAGATTAACAGATCTGTTGTATTGGGAATTGTAGCAGATGGGCCAAAAAGCTTACAAACTCTACAGTTTGGGTTTTTTTTGTTTTTTGTTTTTTTAATCATTTAGTCAGAAGATGAGTCCTCTGCGAGTCAATGAAGTATGGATTTTCATAGCCCAAAGGGTATCCATCAAGCTGCAGAAACACCAAAATTTAAAGTGTGAATGGTCAATGAAACACCAAAATTAAAGTGTGAATGGTCAAAGTCTCCTCCTCCCCTCTATTCACTGAGGCCAACTTCAAGGCCCGCAGCCTCCACTAAGTGCTTTCTGCCAAAAGGCTGAGATAAGAATGAAAGGAAGGAGATAAGAAGGAAATGCTCACTAACAAGAGTAGTTTGTAAGCCCAAAGCCAGACTGAAAACACGATTTAATGAGCTGAGTAAAAAGGACTGTTGGTTGCACAAGGAGTAGGACAACTGCAGTCAGAAAAGTCACAAAAGAAGTGGGAAAATGAGGTTATGAGAGAAAGAAAGAGCACTTGGTTAATTTGTTTTGTGTAACTTCCATTCACCAAGTCATTACAACCTAATTTCTCAGCATTAAAATTAAAGAAGAGGCAGTCTTACTGGCCATTTCAAAAGGTCTACTAAATTTCATAAAGTAGCTATTGCTGGGTTTCTGGGCGGGGAAAAAAAAAAAAAAAGTCATGGAGTAAGTAGCTGGCAAAAAAAAACTCTTTCCCAAGAAGTGGCACCGTAAGAGGAGATCCTCCTATGAAAAGCTGCTGGCAACTACGGCTCTGTCGATCACCTTAAGGATCTGTCAAAACAGAGAAAAACAGCTGAGGTAGGCCAACATTTTGGGGGGGTTGTGCCTTTTTTTTTTTTTTTTTTTTTTTTTTTTAAGAACAAGCACATTGCAACTGAAGGCACTAGCTGCCTAATCTTGTTTGTAGCTGTGCATTCAAGAAGGTATCCCATTTGCCTCAAAAAAGACGGTGTCCAAACAGTGTGGGTGGAAGAGCCAGCCAGACGGCGCTGCGTGCTCTCGGGTCTCCCATTAGGCAGAGCAACTGGAAGCAGGAGGACCAGGGGAACCTGTTATGCAGGAGCCAGAGTTACAAAAGGACTTGTCCACAGCAAAACATGCAGGAAACGTGGAAATCATCCACAAGATCCACCAGAGCTGCTGTTAGCTGCTGCTGTCTTCAACGGGGCATTACGGGTTAGATGATGTCAGCAACCTGGCCCAATGTCACAGCTGTGAGCAGGAGGATGGACCAGAGACCTCTGGAGGTCCCTTCCCACCCAAATTACCTTACGATCCCATAAATACATGTTTGCAGAGGAGATAAGGCTGCACGTCCCCAGCAATTTATCTCGATCTCTCTTTTCCTCCCCCTCAGCCCAGGTTAGGTTTCTGCCTTTGAGCTGCCTCACTGCGGGCTCCTGCATCAGAGCAAAAGGGAGAGCAAAGGCTGGGAGACCTTCGTGGTGTTGACCCACACCAGCTCAAACCACTGTGCAGCGCAGATACAAAGGGAAATTCGGTCCCTGCTAAAAATTATAGAGAGGGACTATACTCCTGTAGTCAAACATGTGAAAGTGGGCCTGCACCTTCCTCAACAAAGAGGAAGCAGAGATAAAAAAGGCAAGTTAGGGGCAACGCTGGTAAAGACTGACTCAAACACTTTCCTTATCTACCCTTTTAGGTCCCAGCGGATGGTTTCTCAACCCCTTTGTTCCCACGGCTGTTCGGCACCATGCCTTGCTTTAGCTATCTCAAGTTTTTTAAGGTTCAAAAACGTGCCGTTTACAAAACGTGTGGTCTGACTTCAAAGCAAAATAACACAATATCCATTCCAAGAGCCAATTTTTGAAGGCTTAGCCCCAGCTAGCACCAAATGCAGCCAGTGACATTTCTGGAGCCATCAGGAGAGACAAGATGTCTTCAAGGAAGGTGGAGATTGTAGAAGCAGCTACAGCAGAGCCAACAGAAGAACAAGGATGCTGCGAGCCTTGGGGTAGCAAGCAGGCTGGGAAGGGACAGGCTGTTATCGACACTTCATCAGGCTGGTGTGATTCTGGCACAAAGCCACCGGTGGAGAGAAAGGCAAGAGCTTGCATGCTGGTGCAAGCTTTTAAGCAGAGAGATAGCTTTGAGAAAAGGTCAGTTACAGATAAAGGTACAAGCCACACTTGCTGAACTCACAGAAAAAGAAATTCAAAAGGCAGGAAGCGAAAAGCCCTGAGGAATTCACTGCAACAGCTCAGTTTGTAAAGGAGGGTTACAGTATCCCAGTGCTGTGGTGTAGTCTAGATAAGCCTGAGCTAGCTTTAACCTAGGGATTTAAGTCACTTTCTGCAGCAGCTCATCACAGGCTGCCTGAGCAGCAAGGTGAGTTAGCCCCTACTGAAAACCACAATTATTGCTGGAATTGAAGAATGCAAACCAGACCTGAGCTGGGTAGCTCAAAACTAGCTCAGATACATTTACGTTCAGCTTCAACACATGCAGGAATATTCAAGGACCTTAACAATGAAACAAAGCTTGGTCATCTCGCAAAAATGCAAAGACCTTTGGTTTCAGGAAGGGAAAAGATGACCCTACAAGATACCACTTCCCTTTCTGCCCTCACTTTTCCAGGATGAGAGTACACTTCCTCAGATGTACTTCTGTGTGTTGCCACGGAGAGAAGAGAACCAGACAGTACTGAAAAATGTGCTTCAGTAGAAGATGCAGCATTGCCTGAAGGTGCAAATCTCATCTTTTCTTACCATAATTAGTAAAGAACGAGCCTGTGAGAAGTTATATACAGTACTAAAACCTATAGGTAACATCACACGACAATCATTATCTTGCAGTTTAGTGAAAGAAATTTTTTTTTTTTGAATCATAGAATCTTTAAGGTTGGAAAAGACCTCTAGGATCATCAAGTCCAACTGTCAACCCAACACCACCATGTCTACTAGACCATGTCCCAAAGTGCCATGTCTACACACTTTTTGAACACCTCCAGGGATGGTGACTCCACCACCTCTCTGGGGAGCCTGTTCCAATGTCTGACCACCCTTTCAGTGAAGAAATTTTTCCTAACATCCAATCTAAACCTCCCCTGGAGCAATTTGAGGCTGTTTCCTCTTGTCCCGGTGCTTGGTACTTGGGAGAACAGACCAACACCCACCTGGCTACTACCTCCTTTCAGGTAGTTGTAGAGAGCGATAAGGTCTCCCCACAGCCTCCTCTTCTCCAGACTAAACAACCCCAGTTCCCTCAGATGCTCCTCGTAAGACTTGTGCTCTAGACCCTTCACCAGCTTTGTTGCCCTTCTCTGGACATGCTCCAGCACCTCAATGCCCTTCTTGTAGTGAGGGGCCCAAAACTGAACACAGCACTCGAGGTGCGGCCTCACCAGTGCCGAGTACAGGGGGACGATCACTTCCCCTACTCAAAATCATTACAGGCTCCAGTTCCCATCTGCAACACACTATGCAATCACTGCTGGTGTTTTCATGAATATACTGAGAGTGCAATACCACAGACTGGGACAGTATGACGTGCCTATTCTTATGCCTACCTGATGGACCCTGCACTCTTTTCCCTAGTGAACAACCACAGCAAATAAAGTAAGGAAAGCCATTTATGAAGTATTACATGTTTATGGCTCCAGATTCAAGCCAAACACATATCTAAGTATCTGTGGTTGCAAACTCACCATAGTTCTACTAAAGCTTTCAAAAGACTTACGCACGCAACTCATTCATGAAGCAGGCTGAGGGGTGCCACAACAAGTAATTACTACAGCCCAAATGGTGAGAAAACAGGTAAAGCAAATCCAGGCAGGTTTTGAGCAATAATTCTTTGCCTCGTTGCCTATATACAGATTACTTCTCATTCGCAAGTGACTTTGTATAATTATCTAGGGGTTTGCACTGCAAGAGTACCTACAGACTTCAGCCCCAGGTCAGCGTGGCAGTGCCCAGAGCAACATTGATCTGACAGAGCCACCAAGTTCTCTGCCCCAAAGCACTTGTGCTGTCAAACACAAGACAAGGAACAACATTCGGACCAAGCTTTCCAGCAGGCAGCTCTCAAAGTGCCAGCCATCACTGCACATGGCTAGGTGGGCTGCTCCAAAAGTTACGACGGCTGGTCTCCTCAAAGCAAAGAGAAGGGGTAAAGGTGCAGAGTGAGCACTGAGGTTCAGCATAGCTGCCACAGTTGATGAATTGTGAACTATGAGAAGGGAAGGTTTGATGAAGTCTGCAGCATGTTGGTCAGGGAGCACCAGGTTCAACTGCACAGGTCCCTGCACGCTCAGGTGTTAAATGCTGGGCTTGGCAAGGTCAGTGGTCTTCAACTTGGGGTCTGCAGAACCTCAAGTGATCTCTGAACTCCTTTCCAAAAGGTCTACAGAAAGATAAAAGTGAAGTGTGTTGCTTATATTTGCTGCATTTCTGCAGCAATCTGCAAACTAAAGAAAGCTGAGGACATTATTCTAAGGAGTTATTACTCACCGGGACAGAAGGCAAGATAAACAATTCAAAGCAATGGAAAATCCTCAAGAATTGGAAGTGGATGCACAAGCCACTGAGCAAAAAGCATTCACCAGCATGGAGATGAGAAAAAAAAAATTGAAATAGCATGTCCCAGTTGTTCAACATTTTTCTAGGTAGTGGGAAAAAAGTTCTGTCAAAATTACTTCCTTTTTACCCCCATCACTCATCACAAAAAAATCAACTCTGAAATCTGTAGCTCACTTTTCTTACATCTTACAAGATGATTGGTGTCTAGTGGCTCCCAACAGATAGGATATGTTTTAGCCTCTCTCTCAACACAAACACTGAAGAGTTTGGAAAGACGGCACTGGGATTAACTTAAGTAACCACTGAAACGTGAAGCCCAACAATTATCTGAGCAGAAAAATTAGAAAGACTCATGTGCTGGCACACAGATAAATCTGCTTTCCCTCTTTAAGATCAAATATGTCACTGAATGAGACTAGTTATTGACAGAGAACAGCAGAACAATGATAGATGTAGTGATTCTGACACTAAAACATTTTACAGCCATACTGCACTTGAAAGGTGGCCAAGAAGCAAGTCCCTACAGACCTTCCAACAGCTATTCGGCATCACCTTCACCAAGGACCTCTAGCTGTACACCTCTAACAAAGACAAACTATCAATCAGAAAATAACTTGGAAACAAAGGCAAAGACTTGAATTAATAAGAAATCTATAAACTAAAGGCTATGAGCTACTGCCATAAATGAAAAATGACAAGATGATAGCTACTAACTCCTGCCCAAGGAAAGAAACCAGAATGATTGTAGGTCAACTTGCCTACTTTTTGTGACTTCATCTTTATTGACAAAGTATTAATTAAGACTTCCTCGTTGTACTTTTATTGAAGAAGTATTAATTAAGACTTCCTCTTCGTACTTTTCCTGAAGGCATCTACAGACCCTGGATGAACTCTTCTGCTGTTTATTTTTCAGAGTATTGTACACATCAAAAATAAAAATTCAAAGAATACCAGTCCTGATTTTGCAAGCTTAATTCTCAAAGGACTCCTGGCTTAGATGCAGCTGACCCACTCTGGGATTAACCAGGAAGAGATTCCTCTGGCGAATCTCTTAACAACAGTCAGGCAAATACAAGAGCATACAACAGGCCTAGATTTAAAAATGTGGGTCCTCCCACATTCAGACTTAACTTCCTATGTGCACATGTGGACATCTGCATCTTGTTGAACCAAGACCACTCAAAGTAATGGGAAACCTCCATTCATACAGCACTTAAAACATCATATACACCCTCACACACATATCTACACGAAGGAACTCCAGCGGAAAACTGCCCTAAGCTTCTACTGTGGAATGCTTAAGCACACAAAATTCCTCTGGAAAACTGCAAAGCTTCACAGCCCTATGAGTTCTATGTTCTCCCATTCCCACCTTGCAGGCACCTCCCACTTTACCGAAAGATGGAGATCATACCATGTAGCTAGACCTCCTAAGAAAATGCATTAAGTGCTATTAGAGTCTCCGCTTTTGATAAAAACAAAGTGGACCTGACACCATCAGACTTGCTTCCCTACCACATGAATTACTACATCCAACATTACCTGTTCATATCACTAAAAAACTGGCCGGCCTCCCTTCTCTTTCAGTCTCCCACTCCTTCCAGATGTTGATATTCATAAAGGAGGCTTCTCTACAAGGCTGATGTCTGGTCTGAAGATGCCTGTTTGAAAAATATACTTGTTTCTAGAGCATCTAAGATTGCAAGACTAGAAGTTATTATTATTTTCCTTTTTACTCACTGTTTACCCCTTCTCCAAGTGCTCAAGGAGCCAACAAGGAGAGGTGCTATGCTGAACCTTGTTCTCACCAACAAGGAGCGGCTGGTGGGGAATGTGAAGTTCAAGGGCAGCCTTGGCTGCAGTGACCATGAAATGGTGGAGTTCAAGATCCTCAGGGCAGCAAGGAGGGCGCGCAGCAAGCTCATTACTCTGGATTTCAGGAGAGCAGACTTTGGCCTCTTTAGGGACCTACTTGGTAGACTACATGGGACAAAGCCCTGGAGGGAAGAGGGGCCCAGGAAAGCTGGTTAGTATTCAAGGATCACCTCCTCCAAGCTCAGCAGCAATGCATCCCAACAAAGAGGAAGTCAGGCAAAAACATCAGGAGGCCTGCATGGATGAACAAGGAGCTCCTGGACAAACTCAAACACAAAAAGGAAGCCTACAGAGGGTGGAAGCAAGGGCAGGTAGCCTAGGAGGAATACAGAGAAATTGTCCAAGCAGCCAGGGATCAAGTTAGGAAAGCTAAAGCGCTAACAGAATTAAATCTGGCCGGGGACATCAAAGGCAAGAAGAAAAGCTTCTGTAGGTATGTCAGTGATAAAAGGAAGATGAGGGGAAACATGGGCTCTCCCCAGAAGGAAACAGGAGACCTGGTTACCTGGGATATGAAGAAGGCTGAGGTACTCAAGGACTTTGTTGCCTCAGTCTTCATGAGCAAGTGCTGTAGCCACACTGCTCAAGTTGCAGAAGGCAAAGGCAGGGACTGGGAGAATGAAGAACCACTCACTGTAGGAGAAGATCAGGTTCGAGACCATCTAAGGAACCTGAAGGTGCACAAGTCCATGGGACCTGATGAGATGGATCAACAGGTCCTGAGGGAACTGATGGGTGAAGCTGCTAAATCACGATCCATCATGTTTGAGAAGTTGTGGCAGTGTGGTGAAGGTCCCACTGACTTGAAAAGGGAAAACATAACCTCCATTTTTAGAAAGGGAGAAAAGGAAGACCCAGGGAACTACAGGCTGGTCAGTCTCACCTCTGTGCCCAGCAAGATCATGAAGCAGATCCTCCTGGAAACTACACTAAGGCACATGGAAAATAAGGAGGTGATTGGTGACAGCCAACATGGCTTCACTAAGGGCAAATCCTGCCTGACAAATTTGGTGGCCTTCTACAACCAGGTTACAGTGTTAGTAGATTAAGGGAAGAGCAACTGACGTCACCTAACTGGATTTGTGTAAAACATTTGACACTGTCCTGCACAACACCCTTGTCTCCAAATTGGAGACACACGTATTTAATGGATGGACCACTCGGTGGATAAGGAATTGGCTGGATGGTTGCACTCAAAGACTTGTGGTCAATGGCTCCATGTCCAAGTGGAGACCAGCAACAAGTGGCGTTCCTCAGAGGCTGGTACTGGGACCGGCACTGTTTAACATATTTATTGGCAACACAGACCTACAGTGAGATTGAGTGCACCCTCAGCAAGTTTCCCAACTACACCAAGCTGTGTGGTGCGGTCAACACGCTGGAGGGAAGGGATGCCATCCAGAGAGACCTTGATAGGCTTGAGAGGTGGGCATGTGCAAACCACATGAAGTTCAACAAGGCCAAGTATAAAGTCCTGCACGTGGGTCAGGGCAATCCCAAGCATAACTACAGGCTGGGCAGAGAATGGATTGAGAGCAGCCCTGAGAAGGACTTGGGAGTGTTGGTGGATGAAAAACTAAATATGAGCAGCAATGTGTGCTTGCAGCCCAGAAAGCCAACCGTGTTCCGGGCTGCATCAAAAGAAGCATGGCCAGCAGGTCAAGGGAGGTGATTCTGCCCCCTTACTCTGTCTTTGTGAGATCCCGCCTGGAGTACTGTGTCCAGCTCTGGGGCCCCCAACATAAGAAAGACATGGACCTGTTGGAACAAGTCCAGAGGAGGGTCACAAAGATGATCAGAGGGCTGGAGCACCTCTCCTGTGAAGACAGGATGAGAGAGTTGGGCATGTTCAGCCTGGAAAAGAGAAGGCTCCAGGGAGACCTTACAGCATCTTTCCAATACCTGAAGGAGGCTGTAAGAAAGCTGAGGAGGGGCTGTTTACAAGGGCATGGAGTGATAGGAGAAGGGGTAATGGCCTTAAGCTGAAGAAAGGTAGATTTTGGTTAGATATTAGGAAGAAATTCCGTACTGAGAGGGTGGTGAGGCACTGGAACAGGTTGCCCAGAGAAGCTGTGGATGCCCCCTCCCTGGAAGTGTTCAAGGCCAGGCTGGATGGGGCTTTGGACAATCTGGTCTAGCAGAGAGTGTTCCTGCCCGTGGCAGGGGGTTTGGAACTAGATGGTCTTTAAGGTCCCTTCCAATCTAAATCATTCTATGATTCTATGACTGTTGTTGTCCGCAGCTTCTCACAAAACTAATATTTACCTCTTTAACTGCAGAGGCTTTTTCAGTCAGTAACACCAAGAAAGTATGTCTTTTTAACCAAAAGGATAATTGTGACAAATTATCAATGACAGCAGGAAAGCTCAGAGTCCTCAAAGCTTTTTTCAGCCTCACTTCAGAAACAGTGGGTGAATGTGCCCCTTTAAATTTTCTTTTCTCAAATTAAACTCAAGAGAAAATTCACACTCTTATTTATTTTTTAATAACCCCTCCTGCTAATAGTGCCTAGTATATTAGATACTGTCTTTGCTTTTAAAATAGACCTTAAAATCCTATTTTTCAACTGGTTAAACTGCCTTGTGAACATGCAGCTAATTAGGACATCCCTACAGCCAAGGCGAGTTGCTGACTTCTCATAGCTGGACCAGGGCCACACACAACGTGACACCAGGCACCTGAAAATCTCCTTTCAGGCTCATCCTGCCACCCACAATTTGCTCCTCCTTTGACTTAAACAGCCATATAAACACCAAGTATGTGACAGTCCACCAGGACCTCCTCCTTCTACTCTCCTTCCTGGTGCTATGGATGTTTCACCCTATTCTTTGGGCTCTCAGAATTGCCGACACCAGTCTTCATGGGGGCCGTTTGCAAAGCCTCACCAGGATGCTCCCACTAGCAGGCAAGCCGAGCAGGTGGAAATCTCCTGCACGGGTGCTGACCTACTTCTGGCTTCAGAAGCTAGAGCATCTTGACAGCACCCTTGGATTAAGCAAGGTGTACAGGTTTCCCTAAGCAGAGACGGTGGAGACAAAGGAGGCCCTTCAGGGAAACCCAAAGAAAACACTCGGCTTGCTCTTAATGCCAGCTATTGTTATTTCATCTGTCAATGAAAAGGGAACTTGTCTGGGCACTAACCCTGCAATACGTGCAAGCAGGAGAGCAAACATTTAATGCCGGTCTGCATTAAGGGCAGAGTCCACTCCCACACGGGCTGAGGAGCGGCTGGAAGGCTCGAGGGCAGGCTGAGCACTATTGGCAGCCAAAATAACACACCAAGAAGCCTTTGACTAAAACACCTCCCTTAAAAGAATAGGGGGGAGGGAACACAAAACAAACCCAAACCCCATCCCAAAACCAACCAAACGTATCAAAGTTCACTGCAGCATCACATGGAGCTTACAGGACTTCAGTTATCTCTTCGTAAAATTTGAACACAGTAGATTAACAGGCAGTGATAAATCCCGTTTATGTTGGGTTGATCTCTTGGGAAAGGACATTGGTAATGAACTGTATGCATTGCTATTGGCACAGCCGCAGGGCTCTGTAAGCTCATGGACCCAAGGATACCAGTAAGACAAAGTAAGTAGACACAATATATTTATTAGGCTCTTAAGTCTTCCTTGCAATGACCTGGAGAAAGGTGATGCATACAAAACCCTATCTATTTCTTCCATATTCTTTGCATATAGAAAGATACCCATGGATATTATTACTAAAGTGGAAAATACAACTACAGTCTGAAAGTGACTATTAATTTGTCTTTCTTCTTAAGCTAAGAGTTTCACTAGAGTTGGCATAGGCTTTTCTTAAAGGCCAAAAAAAAAAAAGGTTCCAATTTTTAAAGAAGAAATACTCATTTTATAGCCCCACAATAATACCTAAGGCTCCACTGCCAAGTTTCAAACACAGTGGCAGCACCCAGCTTCTTCTGATGCTCATAATACACGGCAAGTTTTACAGCTCCAGTGTTAAACACCGTCCTTGCAGCCTTGCTCCTGCCTGACAGCCTCTGAACACCCAGTGAGAGATTACATTACTGCACGCACAACTTCAAGGCAGCAGGTAAGAGAAGTTACTGGAGCTGCAGTTACTGGTGAGGACGGACACAGCGATGCATTGCCCCGCTACCAGTGTGGGGACCCAGCCACTGATCAGCCTCTTCCCCTTCTGCTGGCACCAGAAGAAGGAATCAGCCTCCCCCAAAACCTGCCTAGTCCCACTGGCCACTGCATTTTAGGCAATGTTACTGGGAAATCCACTGGGACTTGCCAACTTCCAAGAGCCCGTCTCCCCTCTTTCGGTGGCATTCCCTGTACTGGGACCAGCAATGGGCCCCTCAGCATCTCCACTCTCCTCTGAAGGTAAGTATAAGCTACCCTATGTACTTTCTGAAGCACTAACAGCTAGCAAAAACCGCTTTAAAAATAAAACTTCATGAAGCTACCCAAACCACGCTCTTGAAATAGAAACATTTTTCACTGTCACAGTGAAGAGCTCTTGTAAAGAGCCGTTTGGCACCATTTCATAGGGTTTAAGTGAACTAGTTTGCCTTTCTAACAGAGCACTCTTTGATACACCTGCATATCCCCTCACTAATTGTCTGACAATGGAATTCAAGGTTAAGCTAAAAGGCTGCAGTATTTTACTTGGACTTCTGCTGGTTTGGTGTCCCATCCCGTGTCCCTCCCCTCAAGGAAGGGCAACGAAGTCTCACATCGCATGGGTTAGAAGTATATCCAGCTCCAGAAAACACACTACAGAAGTCGTTATACTGCCCATATTTAAGTGTACAGTATAATAACTTTCATAAAAAATTTCAAAAATAGGCTTAAGTGCTGACAGCAATATTACACCATTGCTTTTCTGCTGTAGAAAAAAAAAGTAACTCAAAAAAAACCACTATTCAGATTCCTGGGTAGTTACCAACCTTCGAATGCATGCTTCTTTGCTACTGTGGCTCAGAACAGAAGGCCTGTTAAAAAAGGGCCATGAAGACCTGCTCAAATGTCAGCAGGAAAGCACTTTGCTTCATCAAAATATACGTGTTTGTACATTCTTAACATTCAGATATTTCTCATCACAGGTGAAATTCCTGTTCATAAACTCAGGGATCAAGCACACCGGACAGAAGAAAGCATGTTTACATCTTAGGTGAAGGGATTTTATTCCAAGAACATCATAATATCCTTAAAAAAACCTTTCCAGATCTGGCCCACCCAGGGAGTAGTTTTGATATTGGAAACCAGAGACTGCAATAACATTCCCAGCAGTCAACATCATTAGAAAATAACCAAAACATTTATACTTTTGTATTTAAAACAAACAAACAAAGTTTGGAGAGAGCTTGAATTTTCAAAACCCTGTAAAATTTCTGCTACAATTACTAAGAAGTTCCTCCCATCCTCATGTTTCACAGCCACAGTTTCTGCAGAGAAAACCATCATCTGGTTGTAGATTTTATTTTCTCCGAACACTTCAGCCTTTACTTGACTACCAAGAGAAGAGGAACCTGGCCATCTCACATTTGTCAATGCCCAGGGAAGGTGTGATGTCGCTCAGACGGCAGCTTTGGATGCCAAAAGTCTCTGAGGACACCTGATCCATCCAGGTTCCATCTTTTCTGCTACTCTCTCTAAACTGCCATCTGGAACGCAGACGAGAACATGGTAAAGCTTTGGCATGCCCTGCCTGGGGGACAGGCTGTAATCCTCCTGGCCAGCAGAAAGAAGGACAGGTTCACCATCCGGATAAATGGCCCGAGGCAACGGCACCAGAAGAGCTGGGAGAGCGCGCCAGCTTCATTACCATTCTCTTTACAAAGGTTTATCAAAAACCTGCCACTCAAGCCCAGGTTTTCATACACTGCTGACCCTTCCTGTAGCATCTCTGCACTAAACGCACATTTCTCCAGGAATCGAAACAAACCCATTTCACGCTAAATTTTAAACTGTGGCAACACACGTAGAAGGTCTTAACTTAGTCCACCAAAATCATTACAATTTGATAAAGAAATTATTAAGCAACATGCCTCTAACTAGCAAATTACAAAGACAGGACAAAGCTGGGAAGGTGTTACTGAGCTTTTGTGCCACAAAACCATGAAGAGGAGCAGGCAGGATGGGCGTGCCCATGGCTGGTGGCCCCGTGGCCATCCCTTGCCATGGTCCCCAGGCACCCCATCCACCTCAGCCTTTTTAAAACCAAAAATGATTATGTACAAAAGAAGAGCAGGACAGATGGAAAGGTGATTTAGCAAGCGGCCCGCTGGCACGTGATGCTGGCATCCCAGGAGCCCATTTAAGCGCTGGGAATAACACCTGACAGCGGCTTCATTCACCGGGCACCCTCCGCGCCGCTCTCTGGCAAAGACAAGGGCCCTTTGAGGAGGGAAACGAGGAGCGTTTAATTAAAGACCGGACCCTCACTTGCAGACAAAGAGATACAGAGTGCGAGGGCCCTGGTGCCACTTCGGCAGAGCCCCACGGCCAAGGGCTGCTCTGGGCCAGCGCGGTTCCCTTACAGCATCGACTCTTCACACAGAGCGTAAGCTTAACTTGCAAGGCTGGATGACTTACTGGCCCCTGGGAAGGGCTCTTTACTATACAATGGCACTCTTTGTAGGGGGAAAGGAGGTGGGGAGACAGTATTAGCTGGCCATTAACCTTATAAATCCTTCACTTGAGATGCACAATGAATACCGCACCTCAGTGTATTTGACTTTGCTTCTTCAGGAGAAAATGCGTGGAATGAAAAAAAAAATAAAAATAAAAGAAAAAGAAACTGAATTAAACAGATAATATCTTTCCTTCCTGTGGATTTTTTGTTTTCACAATACATTTTAGATAGCCTGCGTTAGTCTTGCAGACTATCCACATCTTTCTTTAAGGAGCAAAAAGCATTTCTGACTGCAAGATTTCACTGCCAAAATGTGAGCACAAACCACACAGTGAGAAATCAGGCATGTTACATGCAGTCCATACTCATTTAGCTCTTGCTTCTCTCTCCCCAGTCTCTAAAAGCTGCTTTTACAAAGTTCATGAAAGGTTCAAGCCAACGCTTCTGAGCAGCGCAGGTCTTTGCTCGAAGTTGGAAGTAAATTCACAAGATCTCAGCCAGGCCATCAACTTAAACTTACCACCTTTGTTTTTATTTTTTGTTTTTTTAAGGCTGCAATAAACACCTCACAGATATAAAAAGTGCTTAATGGATCTCTAACCAGCTCTAAGTTGGGGTGGGAGAGAAGGAGGAAAAAGCCCTGTAGTTTAAATCCCTGAAGTTCCCATGGTAATACCACAAGGCATACAAAAGGTGTAGATGAGTGTGTGGTAAACTCCTCCTCTGAGGTTTTATTACTATGAAACCTAATGCTCTCTCACTGAAAAGAAATTTTCATGATATAAAGGAGATAATTGGGAAGAAAAAAGACAATTCACGTTTTATGACTGGCTACAGATGAATAACATTTAGTGTCCAACAGTCCACACTGCACCATAATCATCCACTAATGACTGGAAAACTCACTGTGAAAATTACTGAACCTAAACTAGTGGGGTGTTAATTTAATTTTTGGTGGCAAGAGAGAACACGGCAGGGAGAGAAAAGAAAGGGAGCACTTAGCTCCAGCTCCCAGCACAGCAAAAAAAGTTTTTCTCCCTATGCCTGGCCGAGCAGGAACAATGCACAACAGCCCAGCCCCGACAACTTCGCTGAATTATAACTCCTGCTAGTTAGTTTAATTATTGCACATACATTTCTTGAAAACTCCATTTGAAACATCAGCTTCTAATTGGAGAAATTGCTCTGGGCATGACCGAAAAGTTATTATAAAGTTTGGTCACTTCTTTTCAAGCAATTGTTAGAAAAGGGCACGAAGCATATGAAAGCCTCTCAGAGATGCCCATTGTCCTAGACACAGAAATCAAGTGCAAGAGATACAGAAGGAAGCCTCAGCTGGGAGCACAAAAGGCGATGAAGACACAAAAATGAGGTGGAGCATCCTGCTGCACCAGCAGTGCCATGCATAGAAGAGCTGAAAGGGGAAGGAAAAAAAAAAAAATTCCAGCTTCCAGGATGACAAATATTAGTGGGTGCAAATGGAAGGTGTGTCAAAGACAGAAATCTTATTAAAATAATAACGCTCATTAAAGACTTAAGTTGCAAAAGCCTTGCAAAGTTACAAGAAAGCTTCAAATCACTCTTACTAAAGACAACGAATTTCATCACGAGACCTATAGGTTTGCATAAGGTTTCCTTGACCCTTTAAATCAGCAAATTTAGCATGTGCTGGTTTCAAAGTCTGCTTATGTTTCCCAAAGTTCCCCCTCCAGCCACCTTAAAAACCTAGATACACCCACCAGTTTCCTATTACCCGAGTAACTCCAATCACTGCAAAAATGGATGCTAAGCAAGCTTTTATGGTGTAACCATTTAGTTTAAGAAAACTGCCAGACAAGTAAGTTTTAATGACACTTCATTCCCTGTATCCTCAAACCCTAAGCTGAGGTGCTAAAGTAACTCTCTGACATGCTTCGTATTCCTGCCCTATGTCACGGTCAGATCCAATTCTACAATTCAAGAGTTGAATCTTTGGACGTCAGAATCTCACGTGGATTTTAATCCATTTACTTTCTGGCTCAGATACACCTGCACCAAGCTTAGGAGGACTGTCCAGTCCCTGTTAACTACAGATTACACTTTCATGAACTTTGCAAGTGTTATTTGTTATCAAGCCAGGGTGACTTAAATGTGGGAAAGACCATTCAGTGATGAGTTTTCTCCTGGTTTACATTTTCCAATCCCAGCAGCAGAAAACGTGCTATGTATATTAGAGGTTTAGCATTCACTCCTCCTCACCAGGTACTTTTTCTTCCACTTACTATCACATGACGCGGCCATCACAACTCATTACTCATCAGACCAGCCAAGGCTCTGGACCACCACAAACAAGAAACATCAGCAACACCAGCAGAGGTTTAAAAGTGTGGCTGCAACCATAATTTCTGGGTCACATTAGCCCTAACGATGCAGGTGAAGGGAAGCGTTGTCCCAGGCTCTCCGGTACCTGTGCATGGAGGTCGTACAGCCAAGAAGAGGAAGCATTTCTGTCCCTTTTCCCCTGCCAGGCAGCAGTGGAGGTCAGGACGCTCTCCCTGCATCGCTCTGGGACAGGCAGCTCATCCTCCAGCCCCTCAGCCCAGATGGGCTTCAGGAACAGATGGGGCAAAAAGCCGCTCCAAACCTTTCTGCGAGCAGCCAGACAGGCAAGAACCGACCCCACGGCCTGCCACGGCATTGCCCGAGCACCCCCATGGCCCTGGGGTGCAGAGAAAGACCCTCCCGGGCCAGCCCCCTGCACCCCGTCTGCCACGCTCGGCCACAGCCACCCCCATGCCCACCACAGCACAGGCGCTGCCAGCCGGGCCAGAGCAGCAGCAAAGAGCAGCTTCACCTTCATCAGAAACACCATGCCACTCTTTCCCCTTGACCCCAACAGTTATTTATTAACAGCAGTAAAATATTACTGTTCTGTACCTCCCAACAGGCAGGTTTTCCTCTCAGCCTGCGATACCCGCCACTTTTTATTTTTTTTTTAAAGCTAAAAAGCATGGCTACTTTTTCTTTTTGTCTGTAGGTGTACTGTTCACGGCTTTAATGCTACAATGTGGAGAATAAAGTGTGAGAGAGGTCCTAAATAAGTCACAGCCATTTACACATTAGGCACCTAATTACGTTGAAAATACAATTACACAGATTTAAGCAGATGCTCATGCCCACAGGCCAGGCCCGTTACTTTGACTCTTCTTTAACTACCTAACTTTACAGTAAGTGCAAGTTGAATCTACTTAGACACAAGACCTGAATTATCAGTCTGGGTGTGGAAAAAGAGGCAG
The DNA here is from genome assembly GCA_013400195.1 of Aramus guarauna. Lineage (NCBI taxonomy): Eukaryota > Metazoa > Chordata > Aves > Gruiformes > Aramidae > Aramus > Aramus guarauna. Next base: position 897,476 of record VXBL01004717.1, on the reverse strand, counting down.
TGAAAATAAATTAAAATCCCATCTCATTTAGCACAGCTAAGGACACTGCACAACAGGCAAGACTCCAGCAGGTCCCCGCTCTTCTTTCATAGCCTTTAATCAAATACTGAGACTTATTTGCTATTTTTAAAGTCAAAAGAAAATGTTTGGCTCCAGTCTTTTGTAAATTCACAGCAAAGATAACCCCCCAAGGAATGCATATTATTTGCACACCAGTGAGCTTACTTATTAACACAAACTTCTAGCAAAAGTTGTGTTTCCGTGTTTTAAAACGGGCCACAAAGAGCTGTTTACATTCCACATCTGGCTTCAGCAACGTCAAGGTCAGAGCGCACCCTTCCATAGCCCTCCTGCGCAGTGGGCTGAGGAATGTCGCCTGATGGGTAGGGTCCAGAGACACCCCAAAAATCAAACACCGACCCTTACACTCCGTCAGGCGATGGTGCCCATTCAAGAACTCTTCCTCCTCGGTGCGGCTGGAGCCAAAAAGCCCACCTCAGCTGCACTGAGCAGCTGGCACTAACCACTGCCCACATCTCTATGCTTACACCACGCTTTATTCCAAAAGTAAAGGCATAAGGAATTAACAGCCTTGGGGGGAAAGCACAGGCAGGTTTTCTCCCTTTGTTTGCTGGCCATGAAAGGCACTTCCATCCAAACTTCTGCCTCAGCATGAGTCCACTACCTGCCTCTCAACTTTTTACTCTCCTCTAAACATTGGTGGAACGCAGAAAACTTGTCCGTTAGCAGAGTAGGATTTACACCTGTTCTCCAACATTGTTCTGTCGACAGAGGTTCAGAGGGAATTTCACTAATATGGGAGAAAAAAAAAGGTCCATCAAGTCATTTTTAAATTGGCAACTCATCCTAGGCTTCTCCCTTGCACAAAGAAATGTCAATATTGGAGTAAGTCTGATGGGAAAACAGTGAGTGACTGAGAAGTGTCTGAAAACTGTATGAGAGACAAGACAGCCAAAGAACAGAAGTGATCACACCCTGTATTGCCTATTCCAGGACAGTGACAGCTAAAAACATTCAAAATTTAAATTAAAAAGGGAAACTGAGAAACACCAAATATTCACACTCCATTCTTTACAGAAACTTTACTCAGCTAATTAATTTTTTTATTTTATTTTTTTTATTTAAAAGAAAGGGATGTGAGCATCCCATTTTAAGAATCTGAAAGTCCCAGTGCAGAGAGAGCATCTCTAAATCTGTGACTAGTTCCAGGTACCCACTGCATAAGACACAGATGAAGGGAAAATACAGTTTGCCTCACCATCACCACTGCAGCGGCCATGGGAAGCAAGGAGACCTTCACAGCAATAAAATAAATACTCACAATTGGTCTTCTCTCTATAAGAGAAGCTGAGTGTTTCAAGCTGTGAAGGTTGCAAATTACCTTAAACCCTAAGGAAAACGTCCATTCTGTGGTTCTTCACAGCTCCCCAATATACACACCAAATAGCCACAGCTTTATTTCTTAGAGGGCTGTGGGTTTTTGTGTCAAAGTAGGCACTGCAAATGTTTTTGCTCCCCACACTAGGATTTTTTCATTTCCTGAAGAAAGCTCAGGAAGAGATGTGCTCCTTCCTAGGCCACACTGCACACAGGTGGGATTCCCTTGGGGGATCACACCATTACTTGAATCTTCAGCCCACCACGGCATGACAGACTTGCCATTTACTGCTCCAAAAGCCACCTTCCTCGCACCACAAAAAAACATACATTCCTCATCTCCTCCTCCTACTTCTTGCCATGGAAGACACCTTCCCAGCAATACCGTGACACAAGTTCAAGCTACCAAGTAGATCCAACTATAAAGTGAAACATTGGTTTAGCAAGACTAGAAATGCTAAAATTATTCTTTTTAATGAACGTTTTAGATTTCTAATGCTAGAAGTTATTATTTTTAACGACCTGGTAATAACTCTAATCAAAGGCTTGCCCTCTTTGTGAATGTTAGCAGTTACTCCTGACTTGTGTGGAGCCCTCAGAGCCCAGGAGGGTGCAGGATCCCCCTCTAGAGAAGCACGGGAGACGACCATACCGGAGAGGCGAACCGCAGACGCTGCCCCACAGGAGGACAACCGGCATTTCACATTGCAAGGGGTATATTCCAAAACTTACAGCTCACGGGTTTAACTTCGCCCGCTGAAGGAACCGGGGGAACGCACCTCTCCTCCAACCCCACCCTACAGCTGTCGCCCGCAGCTCTTCTGGCGAACCCCAATTACTTGCAAGCGCATCCTTGTAACGCCGCCGGCCCCGTCCCGGCTCACCCCTTTCGCGCCCACGCACTTTTGGGGGCGCAAATCCGGCGGCGGGGAGGACCCCCCTGTCTTTCCATCCCCCAGTCCCCGGCCCCTCCGGGCACCGTCGGCGGATGCTCCGGGGGCAGCTCAGCGGGGCCGCCGCCGCGCTCGCTCGGCCCCGGCCCCGGCCCGGGACGGAGAGCCCCCCTCGGCGCCCCGGCAGCACCTACCCAGGCACTTGATGTGGAAGCCGCTGGGGGGCTTGAGGGAGCGGCGCGCCCAGCCCTGCCGCAGCACCTCCAGGTGCTCCTCCTTGCCCTGCACCAGCAGCACCTGCTCGTCGATCCAGCCCAGGAAGAAGGTCTCGGCCACCGCCGCCGTGGCCCGCCGGTCCCAGAAGTGCTGCATGTTCTCCCGCTTGAAGTCCG
>VXBL01004717.1:860219-894753 GCA_013400195.1 Aramus guarauna | reverse complement strand
CGATGCGGTGCCGACCCACCGCCGCCCCCGTCGCCGCACCGCCGCCGCCGCCCTCCGGCCGCCCCCCGGCCGCGGCGCCCAGGACGATGGCCAGGGAGTGCGGGGCGATCTGCAGGTACCGCTCCGCCCTGCGCGGCATGGCCGCTCACCGCCCGCCGCCGGGTATGGGTATGGGCATGGGCATGGGCATGCCTTCCCGCGGCCGCGCTGCCTCCCGCGGCCGGCTGTCCGCGCTCCGCTCCGCCCCCGCCACGGCACGGCACGGCCCGGGCCGCTCCGCCGCGCTCGCACCCCCGGCACGGCGCGGCACGGCACGGCGCGGTACGGTCCGGCACCGCGGGCGAGGCGGGGACGTTACCCCGCGGCCGCCGCCTCCCGGGCGGTAAGCCTGCACTCCGCCTCCCGGTGCTAGCACGGGAACGGGAGCACCATCCCCAGAAACGAAACGAGCCCGCTGCGTGTCCTGGCTGGCGGTGTAGGCTTCCCGGTACCCTCCAGTTTCGGGAGACCTCACCCTTCCCTTCCCTTCCCTATCCCCCAGCCACTTCCAGATTATCCCAGCAAGTCTCACGGTTGTTCTATTTGTGCTTCTTCCAGAGGGTGCACAGCTGTAGGTAAAACACGTAGTGAGCAGCACTGACCCTGCTGCGCCCAAACGTCCATCCCCACCTTCTTCACCCGTAACAATCCTGTGCCACTTTGTGTCTTAGGGGTACTGACATCTGACAGTGATGGAGCAAGTACAAGGTTCACTCCTAACTTCTGTGGCTTTTTTCCAGCAGTTTAATATTTTGCCTCCTCTGTGCTCCAGGTCACCAGCTGCCCATGAGGCTTAAGGGAGAGCTTGGCAAAAACGGGCAAGGTGTAAGAGGAAATGGAGGGGCACTGTCCCAGCAGAGCCTGGCCTGGGCTGCGTGTCGAGGTGGTAGGTGGGTGTTCAGCCACAGGCGCTGGTGACAAGGTGCCGGTTATGCTTGTGAGAAGGTAGATTTAAGGACCTTGCTCCCATCTTCCAAACAAACCCTCAAACCCAGGGCAAAACTGAGTCTCTCATTGCTGAAAATGAGGTTTGAGTTCCTGCAGCAGCTGTGGCTGTTGGATGCCTTGGTGCTGTGCGGACCGTCAGCTCCAGCAGCACCCTCGCCTTGCTGCGGGGAGCAGGGCACCGCAGCACTAGAGAAACAGGCAGAAGTGTGGGAATGCACCAGAAAGGCAAAGGACACGAGGAAGAAAGCTGTGCTGTAGAGAAGGACAAGAGCGGAGGCAGAGAGGAGTGAGAGGAGAGAGGAGGCAGCGGCCACTCTGCCGGGCAGCGGTATGAGAGCTGCTACAGCCACCACACTCTGTGCACAAGCGCTGGTGTTTTACCTGCTGATCCTGAATTCACTCACATCAACATCCCGTGGCACTTTTCCCCTTAAACTATCACCCGTTCAGTTCTAACCCCGTTCAAATCCTGTGTCACTCTCCATCTGGTTTCATCCGTTTCCTCCTCTGGGGCACTGTGTAAGTCAGACTCCTCTGATATTCCCACTCCCTACTTTTTGGGTTTCATCCAGTGCTGTCTAGGCACTGTACCAACGAAGGTCAAATTTACCAGCAGCCCAAAGAGTTTTACAAGGAGACAAGTTGTATGAAACCAACTTTATCAAAGAGGAAATCAGTGGGAAAATAAATTATCCAGAATCACTGTGCGTCATTTTGAGCCAGGAGCTGAGCCTTTTAACGCTGGCTGGTGATCCTCTAACCCCTTCCCAAGTATCCAGCACAGCAAGATCTCTAGATGCCCCTGGCCTCGGCCAGCAATAGTTTTGATGGTGCTGCCGTTAGTATTTCAAAGGAGCACTTTCACGTTGTCATTCAGCCCTAAGCTTTGCAAGAGGACCCCCTGGCATCCCTATTGTCCTCCAAACTGCTTCCCAAAGTTCACCTGAGCCATTGATTGCCTGCTAAAAGAGCTAGTCTTAGTGTGTTGAAACTACTGTCATGATCTTGTCATACTCATGTTATTGTTACCTTGTGCCTTCCTCCTCTCTGCATTATATCAACCTTTTATCTCACCCATCATACTTGCATGTCAGTTCTCCTGGGCAGGGCTCACCTTTGTGTTGCCTTTGTGTGGAGACATCACATTGACATCTCCACCGCTGATCGGAGTTGCCAGGTAAATTAAGGTCTTGGTTGGATTTTTCAGTTTTGACTCCTACCTGCAAGAACAAAGGAGCCAAATTAAGCCTTTCCACTCATTTTAGGTTTCTGCACCGGATACATATTGAGCACTCAGGTGCGGGGCCCCACATTTTGCTTACAGCCCCTAAATCCCCAGAGCTAATCAAATCTGTGATCCTGCTGCTGCCTCTGGAAAAAACACGTTCAGCACGGCATGCCTGGGAGCCTTTGGTCATGGACAGCATCGGCGTGGCTCTCTCCATTACCTGAGATCCTTTTCCTTTCAATACTAATTTCTGAAGAAATTGGTGTGGCGAAACACACCACGCAGTCATTTTCCTCCCCTTGCAAGGCATGTGCAGTAACACTTGCAGGCTGTCAACATCTTTCCTGCTTGTTCTCCTGTGGAGGCTAGTCTTCAGCCTGCTAATCCTCTCCCACCCTGCTTTCATCACCTCTTACCTCGCACCGCTTCGTGCCTCTCCCCTGCGCTGGCAGGCTGGCCCTCCCTCCCTTCATCCCTCCATCGGCACGCTACCCCTCTCTGCAGCTTGCACACCTGTGATGTCACACGCAAGTGTAATGACAAGGTAACGCAAGAGAGAACTCTATAATTGCTCCAAAACCTGTTGGATGGAGCACAGTGATGGTGGCACAAATCAAAGTACACCATGCGCTGGGGGGTAGGTGCCGTCCCCGTAAAAGCCAGCGCAAAGATTGCCTGAGTGGGAACTTGAGGCCCCGGTTAAGAGACTCCCCCTGTTTCAAGGGCCTGGGAAAAGGCTGGGGATGACAAGTATGTACTGAGTAAACTGTTCATCATTCCTTATTACCCTTTTTTTCCCATTTCATTACAGATTCAAGCAATTTTTTTACCTCAGAATTTTGGGGGGTTTGGTTTATTTTGGTTTATTTGTGGTTTGTTGCTTGCTGGTTTGGGGTTGAAAAGCATCTCCCTTTTTTTCATTCACTCTCACTTCAAGGGACTTCTTCCAAGCGATCAAGATCTATAGCCAAACTAAAGCCGACCTGGTATTTCCCAGTAGAAATACAAGCGAGGAGACAGCCTACAATCTTCTTACAGCCAAGTGATGAAAGCGGGTGAAGTGGAACTCCTAAGTGCCTCTGAAGTGTTTGGAAAGGCAGAAGTTTACCCTGCTAGCGGGGCGAAACCCCTGAAGATTTAGACACGTCTCTTTGAAAAGCGTCGGCAGTGGCAGGAGGTCCTCAGCAAACCACCTTATTTACTCTAGGTAGGAGCAGAAAGCCGAACAAACCTGCCGGAGCTGCGTGCGCCAGCTGTCTGCACCGCCTGATCCGGAGCTCAGGTGTGGTACCTCTGTCTCCTGCAAATGTCACCTTATTAAAAACTCTCTAGGAAAAGAGTATTCCCCCAGAATTCATCCAGAACAGAAAAGGCAGGCTGAGGTGAAATGCATATATTTAGTGGTGGCTGTGCCTCCTTGATTTGTACGTAGTAAGGCAAGTTACACAATTTTGCAGCCTGCACAGTATGTCAGCAAGTGATCTGCTTCAGATGCAGTATTCAGGCAAGCACCTTATTCAGGATTTCTTCTGTGAGGGCTTTTGAAAGTGTATTTCCTATTGAAAACATTTTTTTTTTTAAATCTGTCTAGTGATTATATATGAGAAGAAAGAATACCTTCCCTCCTTACTGCCCGCCCAGTGTTGTAACCTCAGAGAGAGTCCTGCTCACTTCCCAGCCGAGTCGCCTCATTCCCGGGAAGAAGCTGCTCTTACCATTACATGGGGTTTTTGGGTGCCTGAAGTGTTTGACAAGACACTGCCAAGCCATCGCAGAACTACGGGACGCCTGGGCCTTTTCTGAACATATATGCATCATGCGGAAGGCTGACTGAAGCTGGAGACTCACACTGGTGGCCCAGTGACACAGAGCTTGGTGTGACCATTGTCAAATGCGGCACTTTCTGCAGCTCTAATGAGACCCGAGCTTACAGACCTTGATAACAAATTTTGAGAAGAGTTGCCCACTCCTCCTACCCTGGTGAAGAGCTACATCAGCCTGGCCAGACTTGGTTGGACACGGAGTCCGTGTAAACTGGCTCCGGCTTCTGGCTTTGCCGCTGCAGATGTGCAGGAGAAGGGCCAGGACCAGGTATGCCGGTAACATGCAGGCCTGATGCTCTTCTTGTCATGCCCTGAGAAAAACCAGGAGCAATCTCAGAAGAGTGAATGCTCTAAAACAACAGAGATCATGAACAGCGATGGCGACTTGCACCTGGGAAAAGCAAGATGGTGAAAGGGAGGGTATTAATAGCTGTTCCTTAAAACTCTTCGCAGAAGCATGGCAGCTTTTGTAGGTAAATATAGCTCTACATTTCCATAGTTTGCATCACATGAAGACACTGATTTGCCACCAAGAATTCCTAAAACAGCACCTCGTTTAGCTTTACCCTTTTGTTTTGGTAACCGGTTTTTGTAATTTGGGGCTAATAATACTTCCCATGTTTGTAAAGTCCCTTGATAGCTGCTGTTAAAAATTATCTCGGGAATGGCTGTTTGACAATCTCTGCTCCGGTGGGAGCCACATCCTGCCATCCTCCATCAAGAAGCCCTGCTCAGAAGTCCTGGCGCAGGCAGAGTTCCCAGTGAAGTCAATGGGAGTTTCCCACATGAGGAGTGATGAGCTAGGTCCAAACTAAACACCCAACTAATAAGCAGCGTAGGAAACAGCTGATTGCATCATTTTTCAGCTCTGCACTTTTACCTGACTCAGACTTGCTGGCATCAAGAAGGGTCCTGGGGACAGGATGCGACCCGAGGGAGGAGAGGAGATCCCTGGTTATGGCAGGCGTGCCCGTATGCCTCTTCAGGAAAATCTTTGGCAAAGGTATTAAATCTTTGCAATGAGGTGACTACTGCTTAGATAGGTGAGCTGGTAGGTAGACAATTATCTATTGTCTGCTTAACAATAGCCTACACATACTGAGGAAGTTACGCTGACCAGGAGAAAAACCACCTCCTAGCCGACACAGAAAACAAGTCGCCACTTCACTCACCGGACACGCATAATACAAGGTACAGTTTTCTCACATTCAAACTCAGGTGCCCACATTTAGACAGGTAAATAACACTGCACTAAAAGCCCCAGATTGGAAAGCCCTTTAATTTTATTTGTTTATGAAGTTGCAAAGAGGGAAATAAGACTTACAGATGTTATGAAGGCAAAAAGCTGGTAAGCAGCTCATCACAGCGGTGCGGGTAAACGGGGCCAGAAGAGATTCCCTGCATGGGAAATTCTTGGCTGGAAATTAACAAGGAGAGAAGAGAAGGGTATGTTTATGTCTTAACCCTCTAAATATATTTCTCTAGAGTAGAGAAATTTTTATGTGCCTGCCAACCTATAATTGTCTCTTATCTGCTAAGACATTGACGGTTGCTTTTGGCCAGTTGACAGCCAGACACTAAGGTGGGAGCTTAGGCTATGTATTTGACAGAGCCAAGATTTTGCTTCAAACTTTGCGGTTCTGTTCCGCTGGAGCCATAAAAGTCTCAGTGCTTGCAGGTAAGATGCCATTTTAATTATGGAAACGGCACACCAGTTTGCCTAAATTATCTGCTTGTAGAGCTTGCCCGCAAGAACCACAGAAGACACATTCAGGCAGCTCAGACACTGGTAGGCCAAAATAACTGGGGGTTGTTTTTATGATTCCCCTACCAGTAATGGAAAGAAATTCTGAATGGAAAGGCCATTAATTTTCATGAGCGCTCTGGAAGAAAGAGCAATAAAATCTATTTCTCTGCCCTTTTTCATATTTCCTCTCACAGCCCGGGGCCTGAAGTTTGGGGGGCTCTGCTGACTCCTGAGCCAGCCAAGCAAAGGCTCGCGGCCGATCCCGGGTGGTTCTCACGTTGCCGAGTTAACGACCCCAAAGTCGGCCCAAGCAGATCAGAAGGTCTCCACCAGCCTCGGCATTTTAATCTGAAATTTCTCGGCTTTGAACAGATGCGTTTTCCTCCTACTGCCCCTTCTCATGTAGTGTGAGGCAAGTCCTGTGAATAAGTGCTGCGGGCAGTGCAAAGTCGCACTCAGGAGAACGAAATTACAGTGAAATACATATACCCCTAAGAGTACGCAAATGTAAATGGCATACATAGGCAGAGCGAAGTAAAGAGAAATCCTTGTTCACGTGGCGTGCATAGCCGAGAGCTCCAACCTGTACTGGCTCCATTTTCCTGTAGGGACCCCATTAGATCGGGGACCAAAAGGAGAGCATGGTGACCCTGCACTTTCATTCTGCAACTATATTCTGAGCTTAAGCAAGAAGGTGAGGTAGGCAGAGCTGACCATATCTAAATGAATAATTAAATGAACTTTTCCACCTTCTAGAAGAATTTAAGTAGGGGCTGCAATACCCATCTGAGCAGGAAAAAAACCAACAAAACCCTGAAAAAAAAATAATAAAAAAATTAAAAAGAATTCTGCACAACAACAAACTCTTCAGGCAGGTGATCAGCACACAGGATGTGGGAACTGGAGCTGGGCGCGGGGTTGGTGAGCAGCCTTGGCAGCGGAGCTGTGGGCAACAAGCGGGCGTCCATCTCAGCTGAACAGCTCTGATGTGGGCTCGAGAACTGTAGGAATACCACGTCTCTAACCAAAACTAGAGCTATAAAAGACTGCATTGATGGAAACCATACAATCCATCCCTGCAGGTAGGGGTGAGGGACATTCACTGGTGCCTCCAGGCATGGGGGGAGCTGGCACGGGGCACTGGAGGACTAGTTGATGCATGTTGGCTTCTCGGAGACTCCCTAGGGGGCATGGATCTGGGGAAGCATTCCCACATCACAGGACGGGGAAGCTCCATGGTCATTTGGCATGTTATTTGTTAGACGACAACATCTCCTTTCTGACTGGGGAAAGGGAAAAGCGACCGGTGTTGCTGGTTTTGGGTAAAGGCCCTTTGAAAATTTGCCTTGCCTCTCAGGCAGGCAGGCAGGCACCCATGCTGATACAGTAAATCAAAATACAAGGAGGCTCCACTTGTGCCAAGACGTTCTTGCTTTTCCTGCCAGAAAGCACAGGCTGGCCGGTGGGCTCGCTCTCCATAACCAGCTGGTGACATCTTTCTCTGCATCGATCCACTGACCACGACTCAGTTCAGAAAATGCGAGCCAGGCTTACAGCCTTCCCCTGGGCTCCCCTGAACCAGGATCGTCCCTTTCCAACCTCCAGAGATTTGCAGGAAGAGGATTTTTGCTCTCAAGCAAGAAAACAAAAATGCCTGCGGGAAGGGGGGCTAACCACTACCACTGTCTTTGCACTTAGGGGAAGGCTGGATGTAGGAAAGGGTGTGGGATGATGTGCTCACCTCGGGTTTTAATTCACTGCTCTTTCTTGCTGCTTCTCCATGCTAACATCCTGCCAGCAGGTGTTTCACACATCTGCATCTTTTCTTGATCGGGATCCCACTTGCTGATGATTCTTTGCTTGGTACAGATGCCTCTGGAAAAGAACAACATAGCTCTGAGAAAGAAATTCCCTTCATGTTTTGTTGTTTCCTCCCCCCCCCCTTTTTCCTTTTCACAGAAATTTCTTATCTGGTTTGCTCTTTTCAATACTCTTCGCTCTTTTCACCTCACTTCAGGCCTTAAGTTTCTTGCCCCCAGTGAGCCCGTTCAGTCAAAGCCACACTTGGTTTACAAATATCAAAGTAACAGGCACCTTACGGCTGCTTACAATAAGCAATTATTAGTTTTAAAACCAGTCCAATACCAATTATGGTATGGTGCCAATCATCCCCTTTTGCTCTTTTAAGTGGCGAGGGGCAGTGGAACAGCCCAGCGAATGCTCGTGTGCGGGGCGGGGAGGTAACAGCCACCTTCTCCAGCAGGACCGGCTGCAGCTCTTCCAGCACTGGTTTGGTACCAGTCGGGCGAGTGCCAGTAACTGGTGCACATTGAGATTACGGTGTCTGCCAGCCATCGGCTAGCTTCTCCGCTCCTCCGTCATTTTCCTTTCACTGAGGGCAAAGAGAGAAATAGGAAGGTTGATGGGCTCGATGCTCATTTTCTGGTCCCCTTTGGTAACAACGGAGTTGGTGAAAGGGGCGGTGGAGTGGATGTAAGGGAATTTATTCCTGTTTTAATAGCCCTTCATTACAGCTAAGCCTTTTGCATAAATGGCAATTTGGATCCCATCTCCCGAACGTTGCTCCCTTGCATTAGACTTTTTATAATAGCCCTAATTGCAGATGCGAGTTCTGCTTTTATTCTGTGGGAGCCGAAGTAAGCCTGCCCGATGTCACAACCGGCGATCCTCAAGTACAGCCAAGTCCGTGAGGCAGCGTCTCCGAACGGCGGGATTTGAAGTGGAAATCACAGCAAAGAGCTGCCGGTTCCCTGGCTGGCCCTGCCTGCTCTGGGGACTGATCTCTCTCGCAGGTATTTTCAGCCACCATCCCGCTGCTCTCCTGCCTCCTCCCTTTGCCTCGGCTTGTCAGCATTAGACAGTTTAACCGATGACCCCAGTTGTCATCAATCTCAATATTGAACGTACCGAGATAATACAGGCAATTCTCTGCTCTGTGTAGACAGGCACTTATGAAGTATTTGTGAAACCATTTTAGCTAAAGACGACAGACAGCTCTATTTTGTGCCTAGTGTTGCCTGACAGGTGTGGACACACCCAGGGATAACTCTCTTGTCATCCCAACTAGAAGGTCAAGAGTCTGCATTTGACAGAGAGAATCGCCTTTGGCACTCTGACGGAAAAATGAAAACACAGCAGCATCCAGAAAAAAACCCACACCACCAAGCCCTTTGTAAACCAGGTGTGCCAGATTTAACATTTCCCAGAGCTTAATTCCTTTTAAATTTTGCAGCTCCTCTTTGAAGATTATCCACAGACCCAACACCAGGCTAAACCAGAAAGTTTAGCTTTTGTTCTTCCATTACCCATTATCGGCTTATTGTTTTAATCATGTCAGGTATGATGGGCAGTGGCTATCTCTCCACTCTGCTCCTCTTTTCTCCTTTCCTCCCCATCCAGCACCACCCCCCTCCCCCTTTATTCATTTTCATGCTTTCCTTAGGGCTCTCCATGCAATACCACCCTGGGTTTCGTTGCTGTCCCCAGCGTGCGGTAGAGCTCAGCTGCAGAAGAGGAGGGCAGGGGCTGGCCTCGGTCATGGCAGCAGCACTATTGTGGCCCTGCCACAGCTCCTGGGGGGAAATCCTGGCCCCATCGGCATGCGGAGGGTTGGCTCAGATGGAAGGTTCACCCAGAGCTCAAGAGGTTGGTACCGGCACTGTAAGATGTACCAGGGAATAGTCTGAGCTCACCTGGGTTATTTCTTGGGCTGGTGCAAATTTCAGCAGCTAAATCTGAGCCCATTTCACTGGCAAACGTCAAACCCAGGAGAAAATATAATTTGCTGCTAGGGTAGCAAAGGTGACTCTTGTAAATCGATTTTCTCTAGATTTTCAAGGAAATCAGGTTGTCTGTTTATAAAAAATGGAGACATCACTGTTTTGTATCTGTGCACAAGAAAGTTGCATGATAAAAAGCAAGAATCAGAGGAGGAGATGAGAATGAGTAATTTTTACCACGGGTATTATGGGAGGAGCTCTACCAGGATATGCGGTAGATTTAGAAAAACTACTTAGGCTTTTCCTTCTCTTTGCTGTAGGAAATGCTGCCAGTTACAGAACCTAACAGCCAGCTTTTGTACTCCTGCATCCCTGTGCTAAAAGAGCACATTCAGAGCTATTGACCATGGTCAACCCATACTTGACCTTCTGGTGCTTTTTGAGGCCAATCTACTGCTGCTTTCAAAGGGTGGTTCATAGTGACACAGGCATGAAGGAGGCATGAGTTTGTTGGAAGGGGGGAGGAAGGAGGAAATCTGAAGGTTTCTGTACTTCCTTTTCAGCTCATGTTGCCTTGTTGTGTGAAGCACTTGAGGCAGTGCACCTGAAAGACCCCCGTGGAGATCAGAGCTGGACGTAACCCTGCTCCGACTGGCCGGCGGCTGTGGCAATCCTCCTTCAGCAGGTGCTACCGGACGGTGCTGTACAGAGGGGAGCAGCAGCAGTTGGGTTGACTGCTGCTGATTGGAGATTCAATGGCTTCCGTTTTCAAACTCGTGATCTTTTTGACCTGCAGAGCAATGTGCATGGAGTCTGTGGGCAGCAAGTCCCGTGTCTTGCCCCACACCCTTAGCCACGGGCACCTTTGAGCGAAACCTGAAAGCACAGAGTACAGCTGACAGCAAAGCATGAACAGGCGCACCTGGCACTCGCTCAAAACCAAGAAGTTCAGTTGGTAACGTAAGGGTAATGAGGGATTTGGTAGACCCGCTGCTCCACCAGACCTGGTTTAGGTGGCCCTTGGAGCTTGGCTCCCATTCCAACATCTTCCTCTTCTCCAGGGCCAGAGGATAAGGGGAGGAAGGAGGTGGCACCCAGGCCAGGCTAGAGAGGGAGTGGCTGGGTCATCCCTCTTCCTGGGGGTGAAAGCCCTGAGCAAGACTTCTTCGGCCCCCAAAGCGGGCAGCAGCACTTCACAGCCAGGCGTCCCCACTCCTCCTGGTCTCCAGTGTCGCAGGGTCCTTTGCCCAGTCCACTTCCCATGGCCGACCAGGTTTTTCTTTCACATCGTTTAATCATTGCAGCCCCCAGCATTCAGGTTTTCCCGTAGCTGCATTCATCTTTCAACAGATCTGGTCCTTTAGTCACCATTTAAGAAGATTAATGAACATTTGACTGCTCTTACTTCACAATAATGTCCTCCTTTGCCTCAGCTGAGCTGAAGTGTGATTATTTTCACTTGATCTCTGTGCAAACCTGGGAGAGAGGTATCCATTTCTGCCTGGGAGCACAGCAGATCCCCCTCCCAGCTTCCATGGCGGCATGCCCACCAGGTGAGGAGCAGCAGTATTTTTTACCATGGACATTTTCCACCTTTTGTCCAGCCCTGGGCTGGGGCCCTGGCTGGATGCCTTGGCAGCACGGGTGTATTTCCAGTGTGTGGGAAGCCTTGCTGAGGGCTGGTGGGGCAGAGCATCTTACTCATGGGCACGCTCCAAAGAGCAACCGCATGATACTCATGTAGGTAAGTCCTGCAGGACTCGTCCTTGGCAGCACCTGGTTCACCCCTTCACTGATCAGCCCTCATCAGGAGCATTCCAGGCTATAACACTTGCATTTGTACCCTATCGTGGCTTAAGTTGAGGAGGAGCTGGGGTTCATCCCTGCCAGGGGTCTGGGAAAGCCCCAGCGGACGGTGCCTGTCGCAGGGGACGCGAGGCCGTGCGTGGGTTTGGGGTGCTGCTGCCGCTGGCACGTGCTGTCTGCGGGAGCCCCATCATCTCTCTTGTGAAATGCAAACGGCTCAGAGCACACTAGAAACTAAACACGATAGGAGAAGCAGAAAAATCCCAGTTCAAGATTTATGTAAGTTTTGGGGGCTTTTCTTTCTGGAAATAGCTACCTAAAAAAATCAATCACTGGTATGCACATACCCTCAGGAGACTTTATAAGAGACGCATCCCTGTGGCACACTCTCTCCTTCCAACAGCAATGCAAAGCGTGGCTCCAGGACACAGCAATCGCAGGGTGTAGCTCACCAGGCAGGGCCTGTCTGTTGTTCCTCACACAACCAGTTCCTGTTCTTGGTGCTAGCTGGCTTTCCGAGGCAAGGGCAAGGAAAGGACCCAGCCGATTTTGAAATACAATGGGGTCACTAAAATGTAGTTTTGTTATTTTGTCAGTTACCAGCAGAACACGTGGGGGTCAGTACAACATCTGAGCAACAGCACAGGGTGGGGAGGGAGTCTGGGGCATGCCTTAGCTCTGCGGGCTGCAGATGGGCATGGCTTCACACGCAAATCCAGAGCGCAAATCCAAGTGCACCAATGCTATTGGGAAAAAGATAGTCTACAAGCAAGAAAAGGAATTTTAATCAAGTATTTACCAAGTATCATTAACCCAAAGAGAACTGAGAGCTTCCTACAAAGTTGTTTCTCTGAGGCTTAGTGCAATCCAAGCGGAAAAGCCCATCCACTTTTTTTTTTTTTAATTATTATTTTTACCGTGAAAAAAATCACCATACTTAAAAGAAATGCAGCGTGGGCTGCAGCCGGCCCAGGAACGTGTGCCTGGAGCGCGCTCTGCAGCTTGCTCCTGAGCGGATAGGAGGACAGTCTTCCTTCCAGCCTCTGGGTACGGGGCAGGGGAAACTCCAGGAGATCCAGATCCTGGTTTGCAGGAGATGGCCATCAGCTTTATGACCTAAGCAGGCAGGTTACTTGCAGTAAAGCCATACAGCAGAGTTCAAACAGCCAGCGTTTGTTGATCTCCTTGTATGGATAAATTAATAAAACATCAAATTAATTTACCTAGAAATAGCACAGCGATCACAAGCCAAAGTTTACCACAATGATTTGCATTACAGTAACAAACACGAAGCTTAATCACAGCTGTACATCTCTATTTCCCTACAGACAATGCTATGCCCTCTCCCCATCACGGATAGCTCAAAACCGATAGAGCTTGCAAGTAATGCTGGTTCTTCCCCAGCCAGGAAATTCCAGGGGAATCCCAGGTAAAGCCCACACGCTCTGCTCGGCCCTGCACGTTTCAGCCCACGGGGTAACCCTGGCACAAAGAGCATCGTGCCAGATTCCCCCAGGTGCAAAAAAGCACAGCTCCTTTCCAGTGAGTGCATCAGGTCACTCCTGCGGAGTATGGCCTCTTGGAGACGCATAACTAACCTAGGAAATAGGAAACATTTCTGTTAAATTACCCTCTGTACTCAGCAGGATCCGGCTGAGGGGGATAACAGCATTCCTATCTCGCTACCTAAAAACTCCTTCGCTTAATTCATTTATCATTCTTATCAGCATCCCCTTTGTTCCTGGGCTATAAGCACATTTGAATGAAAAACTTCTCAAGTCCAAATCCACTCCAAGCGATGAGTGTCTTCAAGGTCACAAATTAACAGAGGCAATTGCTATGTTACCTACATAAAAGTCTTCAGTGGATCAGTGACCCTGAGAGAGAGACTTTATTAAAAGATAATATTTGCCTGACCTCTCTGCAACCTCCTCACCAGGTAAATGTCTTATAAACAGGCTATTTTGTAGCAGATAGAGAAAAATTAGCATGTTCCTTGTTATAAAGAGCTGGTAGTTGAAAACCAGACTAAAATATCTTAATTCTGCTTTTTACTTCCTAATGTTGGCCCATAGAAAAAACATCATATGGAAACCCAAATAATATTAATATTTGCAAGTGCATTTCTAATTTCCTTCCCTCTGTTGTTATCGTATATGACCTCATAAGTATTACAGCTGCTTGCTTGGTCACTTGTGAACTATCTTGAGAGAGCACAGTCAAGGGTCATCCATTACTCATCACATGCATCCAGGTACCAAACAAGTTTCCAGGAGAAGTTAAGGTGGGATTCCCTGATGTCAATAGCAAAACAGAGGAGATTTTCATGTATATAATATATATATATCATGTATACATAATGAGAACCATCTGGATTCAATATATTACATATACTTATTAAAATAATTTTGGAAATGAATAATTTAAATACTGGTTGGCACAAAAAAAATTATTCAAGTATGGAAAACCAAATATTTTTAAGAGTTCAAGCTTTTCCTGTAACTACTTAAAAATATTCAAAAAAACCCCCACAGTAATTGCTAAAGAGTGCAGATAAGATAGAAAAGCTAAACATTTGCACACAAAATAGTTTACAAGGGAGAAAGTATGTGCACGCTCTAAAGTGCAAATACTGTTGGAGGGTGAACAGTTAAACTTTTAGAAAGAATAATCGAAATGTCAGCCGGAAGGTCAGATTTGACTGCCCCAATGGAATCAGATACTTTTTAGGAACTCTTAAATGCAGGAGAAAGAAGAAAAAAAAAAAAAAAAAGAAAAAGGAAAAAAACCCACCCACCAAAAAAACCAGCAACATGTTTTCATTTACTTTCCAGGGAGAAATTTTTGACTCCGAGATCTCCCCATCCCACTGGCAAGTTCAGACTCTGGTAACCAGCACGCATAGTTAACATAGTTTTGCATTGATACAACACATCCTACAAGCACAGCTATACAAACTTCATTGCCTTTGCACAATATCATGTTTCCCACCAAATTATCTAGAGATCTGGCAAGGAAATTCAACATAATTTTCTTGAAAGAAATAGAATATTTACATTCTGTTCAGGTGAGAGAATTTATACTGTCTTGAATAAGTCTTTGGGATAGTTAAAAATTCTATTTAAGTACATAAATAGCTGGGTTTAGTTATCCAACACTTGCCATGTCTTTGGAAATAAGAAAAATGGCAACATTGAGAAATACAGAGTTTTGCTTTCCTAAAAACTGATTCACTCCCACTAATATTCACAACATATCTTCCTTCCTCACCTCCTCTCAAAATTAAAACTGTTTCTGTAAGGTTTGCAAAGACAACAGGCAAACAAAATTAATCTAGCTTATTCTTTTACATGTAGTTGATCACGCTCAAGTCTACCTATGTAACACCCTGCAACATGAAGCTTTCTTGCCTTTTGTAAAGTTTCACGGACAATGAAACAACAAGGCAAAGAATGCGAAGCCTTCTGCAGGAACAGGCAAGAAAGGTTGGTTACTTCTAACCTGATGGGCTTTAAGATATATGTCCAAACACACGTACACCAAAGTGGGAGGCTTCCCAAGCTCTGGATGACATCTCTTGTGGTACAAGAGAAGAGGTGGTTCAGAAATTGGATAAAAAGGGAACAGAGCTCTTTTAGACAGATTGCCTAGCAGAGCCAGAACTGCTTTCTCCTAGAGAGACTTTGAAATAGAGGAGAAAGAGTGAGCAGCCATCTCTTAAGTGCCCACGCTCACATGGTCATAAGCACCACTCTGAAGAAGCTGCAGTTTGTTGGCAGGTAACACTCCTTTCTCCTGCAAACTGCTGTCCCTATGCCCGGCCACGCTGCAGGGGACACTGAGCGGTCTCACCAGTCTCTGCAGAGTAAACAAAGGTGAGTCTCAAAGCTGTGTCAAGACTGGAAACTTCTCCGAGTTCTGCACCGTGCCAAGGTATTTCCAGCTTGGGATAAGATACCCACATTTGCTGTTGCCCTCCTTCAGCCGAACTTCCTTCACCAAAGAGACATGAAGGAGCAGGAGCTCATTGTTTCTCAGAAAAGGAAGCAGCAGAGTAGGTTTAAGGCATGAGATGCTTTTGAAAATTTTTTCTTTTGCTTCCTACTCTACCTCAAGCCTGAAGGAGAGTCATAGCAGAAGTATTCTTAAAGAGACTTCCGATCTCCCAAGTGCAGGCAGAGAAAGTGTGAAGAAAAACATCTTGTTCCTTAGGACATGCAAAAGGAAGCTGATAGAACTCCCAAACCCCCTGTGTAAATCAAAGATCTGAGAAGACATAGTGCAAGACCCTAAAAATTGATCAGGAATTATAATTTTTTTTTTTAATCCTTCATTTTTCCTGAACTTCTTGTAACTAGACCTTAGTGGTCAGAAGCAGTGACGAAGGGCTTGAGTACATTTCTTTGCTCCAGACTTCACCATAGGCCAGGAGATCTGAGGTGATGGGACACGTTCTTCCTCTCTTGCGCACTTGGTAGCATAAAAAGGGAGGAAACGACATTGCTGGAGCTCAGTAGCAGTCTGAACATGTTGATATCAAACTTTTTTTCCCTGAAAGCTATTTTAAACTAGTCTAAAAGTAGCTTCTCTTCTTTGATGCTTAATTAGTTCCAATTAAAATAGACTACATTTAAGTAACATACGTCAAAGTTTGAATGGTGCTCATCAAAATGCAGTAAACAATAAAAAAAAACACCCTGCACTTCCACTGAAATATATATGCCCTTTTTATCTCCTCAAGACTTCCAAAGGGGTTTGGGTTATGAATCACAAACTTTCCCCTCAGCATTAGTCTTATGAGTCAGGAAGATAGTCATCATTAATCACTTCTCAAGCATTTTTAACAAGGTGGTTCCTGCTTGCTGCATGTTTTCATTCACATCAGTCATTTACATAGCCTAGGTGTGCCTAGCACTTTACAGACAACTCAGAAAAAAAAATCTTTGCTTTTCAGTGTTTACAGCTACAATAGGATCACACAGAATGAGAAAAAATTCTCTTTACGAATGAAAGAGGAGAAATCACAACTATAGCAAAGTAGAAAGTGGTGTGAACTAAGTTTGCATTTTTGTATTTCTGTATTATACGGTTCCTACTTTTACTAGTCACCATTTTAAATAGAAACTTATTTACACAATTCACTTCAGACTTAAATATCATTGTAACAACTAAAGCATTTTACGTCCTCCCCTTTCTCAAAGGAATGTGAATCACTATTTTGCTGTTAGACTGTTTGAGGCGGTGGGGGAAGGCACCCCAGTTCTCCACCGAACACTTACACCACTTGCATCGACATGTCTTTTAAGAACCAGTTGCTGTAATCTGAGTGGCTACGTAAAAGAAAAACAGAATAATCTGGAAGTGAAATACATTTTCCACTCTTAAAAAAGAGAGAGATAAGATACCTATTCCACAACTGCCACTTAGTTCATTATATTCAAGCACAGAACAAGGATGGTTTAATTTGTTCTTCCAGCATGGTTTGTCAGTGATCATCTTTTCTTCCTCTATACACTGCAAAACCTCATAATATAAATGCATCTGCAGTCCATGGAAAAGCTGTCTATGCTCATTGATATTTTTTCCAAACTGCCAATTAGTCTACAGTCCTTTCACTGGTAAGGAATGTTTACGTGCTTCTCTAACACTTTTCTCCAAGTATTACAGCTTCTATTTTGGACTTCAGTGCCATAAATGAATGTATCAGCCCACAAGACAGACCAGAGTTATGAAACAACAGCTGTGAAAACAATGCAATTAAGGACACAGTTTCAGAAGTGCTCTGTTACAAGCTGTTTATTAGAACTTCACTTTGACAATAAATAAGGTATTTCCCAAGCAATCAAAATGTAATTATTTAGAAAGTTAAACAACTGAAGTTTTCACAATGCATTTTTTTCTATATACATGATTCACTATATTTAAACACCAGTTCATCCAGAGCTGTACAACAGTAGGATGTCCATTTCTTAAATTCACACAGCAGGAGACTATCAAGACTACCTTTAATCTGGAAGCTGTGTGTGTGTAAAAATAATCCAAAACTGTATCGGCTTCAGGTTGGATAGTTTAACTGTTACGAATGAATCTATCTGTTCATTAAACTAGCTGCTGAATTCAAATTCGGGTGTATGGCTTCTCCAGGAGAAATAGTGCCTTTTAGATTTATGGTTTTAAAGAACTATAAGCCGCTCGATTCCAACAGTACAACGTAACCATCTGTAGTTTACTGTGCTACTACACACCCTGTTCTGCCCTCAACACAAATGGCACAGAACAAGCTTCTGTACAGGATGATCAGTTTCAATGTTGTAAGTCTCTAATAGTAAGTACAAACTTTGCACTTCAACTTACTGTTAGTTATGAAAATATCTTTCTGTTTTGGTCAAGTGAATTAGCATTTCTTCACTTAAATACTCAAGACATTTAATATGCCTTAATATACTTCTAAGAGTTTGACATTCAAAGTTAACTTCAAAAGAATGTTTCTGTTAAATAAAGCACCAAGTTTTCCCCATGTGTTTATTCCTTAAAGAAAGTCTATGAAAGACTAGGTTTTTAAAACATTAGTTTTGCTAAGAGTTGTAATTTAAAAATAAAATTTAATTCTTATGGTATGATCAAAGCCATGTTTCCAAAGTGAGCTTTACATACTCTGTGCAACATCCCATTTTCTTTAAGTGCAGAGGTACAGGTCTCAGTTATGCAGCTGCAATCGAGTTATCATCTGCTTGACGACCCTGAGGCTTTAAGAAAATAAAGACAGAGAATTAAAAAAAAAAATCCAGAACAAAAAACGCAAAAGACCAAAGCTGTTCTGAAACAGACTGCAATACATTGTGTTGATCGATACAGATCCACAAGCGCAGCATTAAGCCTATCCTTACTTCTTGTGGTTCCCACCAGTAGCATGAACACAGAGGACATCCAACTGGAGCTGCAGTTTGGCCCAGTGAGTACTCGGAAGAGGCCTCAGCTCCTTAAGTGCCCTGTTAAATGCCAAGAGCATCTCCATCCACATTCGCACAGCTTAGCACAAGGCCTGGCTGATGAGAGTTCCGAGCATTACCGTAGTATGAAAAGCTGGTAATTATCAACGCATAAAACAGGAAGAAGACTGACAGTTTCTTGGAGGAATTTTAAGCAGAATCACTAGAAATGGGAGAGAGCGAGGAGGAAGTTTTAAAGAAAAGGCATCCTTACAATAAGGTTTTTTGAGGTTCTGACAACTCCAAAGTGAAAGCAAAGAATTCTGAAGCCTAAGAGATTCCACAGGAGTGTTGAGAACCCACGCTTTTGAGGAAAAAAAGCCTTTGTATTGACTTAGGAGAACATCTTGACAACTAATCTAGAAGAGCTACTGATTGACAGCATATGCAAAAAGTAAATTCTGCCTATCTCTTTTGGCTAAAAGAAAATTGAAAGAACGCCAGGCTTGTTTCCTGGAAACAGGATTACAGATGTCTGAACAAGTCCACCTCAAGTCATAAAAACAAACTCTTCAGGCTCCTCGCTTGCTAAAAGTCTGACTAAAAAGAGAATACAATGTTCTAGAGACAGCAGCAGTGGAACAAGGCGGCACTCTTTTGGGCAACTGGATTTCAATGATTCTTAAAAAGCCAAGAGAAGCCTGTTGTCTTCAGAGTCGTACAACTTAGAAAAAAAACCCTAGACCAAGTGTGATTCACTGAGAGCATGTGTTTTTTAGAAGTTATTTAGGGAGGTGTGGGCTGCTACAGTGTTTCTGAACCTTATCATATAAGTTGCTCAAACACTTCTCTTTTCCAGAAGTGCTACGAATTACGGTATTAAAGTATTTCATTACATTTAGCTTACTCCACTGTACTCAAAATACAGACAACTCTAAAACTCATTTTACAGAGTAAGACATGGAATAAGAGGGACAGGCTAAGCACATTTAGCTAGTTCATCTAATTGGAACCAAATACCTGTTGCACATAAACAGATTTCTTCAGAATTTTGGTTGATGACACTGGGGCACAACCCAAGACTTTTCAAAGCAAGTAACTGTTCCAGGCCAGCCATTTCAGTCTGCTTAGAAACACTCAGCTTTGAGCAGAGCTGGGGTGGTAGTCCCCAAAAACTGAGCAGCCCCACAGGGAGCCTTTAAGCACAAGGCGTTTCTCACAGTCTTACCTTTACAAAAATGTGTGTCGGTATGAATCGTCTGAGCAACTGATTAGTGAAGTTTGGGAACCGCAGCAAATTCACATGAAGAGATGGTAACTGCTGATATCCAGCCATCAGAGGATAGAAGTTGTATAACATTTCCTGCTGTGTGCCAGGAAGGATTTTTAATCGGATCTTAAAAAAAAGAAAAGGAAAAAAGCCACAAACATCGATGAGTTCTGTGACCAAAAGCAGTACTCTGTTTACTTTCTATTTATATAACATTTACTTTCTGACCTTGGAAAGAACGCAACTACTTTTCTATTCTAATTAAACTATTACTCCTATACTGAAACACCATGTTACCCATAAACAACATGACAAATAGCTCCTAGCCAGGCTTCCATTAGCCCTTCTTTAAATGAAGTCTGCATCCATGCCTTCTTCCAGACAGAACTTCCCATAGTTTAAACATCTATAAAACAATGAGTTTGTTCTCTCTGCACATCATTTTAAGACTAATCAATGTATTCTTCACTACCAGATAAGACAGCAGGATCAGAGGACTTGACAATTTTGTACCTGTTTAAGGCCAGAGAACATGAAGGCATCACTGGGTTCCACTGACACCTCCACATCCTGAACCAAGTTGGTCTTATTTTGCAGGTGATATCTGACAGGTAGGGATTCTCGGACTCGACCAAATGATGGCAGATCTTTGGAAAGAAAGTAAGTAATCTCAAATACAAAAAAAAAATAAATGTGTGTGTAACTTTAAAATGTAAATCTATTGCAAAGAGCAGTGAAAAGTTTGAAGAAAAAAATTAAATACTACAACGAGGCATCTAAAACATTTCTGACGAGATTTTTTAGCAAAAGATTAAAGAACAGAACACAACCTCATTACAACTTTTCAATAACACTTCTTCAACATCTGGTTACAAAACCCCCCAACTGCTAACACTGTCCAGGAATGCTAACCAGGAAGTCACTTTGGTTGCTGCTGGGTATTTTCAGCTTACTAAAGCCTTATCAGATACTGTCACAAAGCTCCTTCAAAATATAACAGGAAAAGATAGTGGAAGAATCTCAGTACAAATAAAACCAAACTGAGGAAAGCATAGGAATTCTGTGTGTTCAGTGAGCTTTCCACTCCCCCTCTGCTCTTGTGCAGCTGAAGTGCTAGAAGAGAAACAGTTCACATGCCCACAAGCAGCTCCAATTCTCCAGACTATTTCTTTCCTGGGATGCAGCCAGGGTAGGGGTGGATGGAACAATTCTTGCCACAGGCATCTAGAAAACCCTACTGGGAAGGTAGCATCAGCAGAGGTAACTCTGGCCTCTGTGCTGCCATGTAGCATGAGGTGATCCACTGATAGCTTTTCAGAGAATGCATTCATGTAACCACCTTCCAGCTCTTCTCTTGAATTGAAGGGGGAAAAGAGGGGCGAGGCTTGAGGCAGTCTAAGTGATGATACGGTTTCTTTCACTAGCTCCCTAATACCCAGCACCAGTTTTCTGTCGTTTGGTACAGTAAATGCAAGCTCTGGATACTGTAAAACTTTGGTAGTCCTAAAAATTCTAATTGGGACATATACACTGCCAGTATTACCTGCATTAACATGGAGGGGAATGCTCTCTACAATCACGTGTGGTAGAGTGATGACTGTACTAACAACAGGTACACTTTCCACAGGTGAACTTCTGCAGGAAAAAGTCATATACAGACCATGTTTAAAGTTATACAACATAAAGTATCAAGTCAGTAAACCAAAAGAACATCACTTATATGTGACTAAACTAAAATTATAGCAATTTCAGTGGTGGAAAGAAAAAACACAAATCCTTATATTGGATTGTTTGAAGGGAGCAAAAAAGTGCCATAGCATGGAGATAAAATAGAAGAAGGTAAGTAAGAAAACTAAACAGCTCTAAAACTAAATAAAAGCCAACTAGAAGAAAGATATACCTCAACATTTATCTTTGAGAACTGAGTGAATACATAAACCCACAATCTAGGGTGAGAAAACAGTGAGTTTTCGCATGTAAAAAGTTTTCTACTACCGCAAAACTATTCCTTTGATCTAGCTTCTCAAGGGAAGTATTTCATGACTGGAAAAAAACAAGCAGCAAAAGGTGACAAAACTTCTTTGTAAGATCTTAGGTCACTTACAAAACTGAAAACTTCATGGAATGTTAAAATCATAACAATATATTTATCTCTTAAGTGAAATACATATTTTATCCAAACTCTAACAAGCTAAGCAGTAATTAGTAAGGTCCAAAGTGCTTGCTACAGGAAGATTCAAAACCAAAACAGAAAAAACAAACAAAACAAAAAACCACCTGCCAAAAAACACCCCCTCCAACTCACCATCATCCCCAAAGCCAAACCAACTTATTTCCTCTCCCCATCCGGTCCAAGAGATGCTTACCTCTTCCAGGAAATAATATAGCATCCAGTTGCCACTCCACTAGTATTAGTAACTGGAGGACATCGAAGGCAAAAGCACTCACTGGCACTCTCACCTGTCTGTAAAACAACTATCAGCAAGATTTTGTTTAAAATCCAGGCATAGTCATTAATGCAGAAGCCACCAAGTCTAAAAATCCAATGACACAAACACAAGTGTTGAGCCAGAAAGGCCTTTGAAGTTCTTTGCAAAGTATACCTATGTAATATATAAATTCAATAAAGATTGCGAAGTATCCCAATACATGAAAGGGTGACATATACAAATATGACAGTTCACTTTCTGAAAGGCATTACAAGGTCTTTCATGTACACAGAGAAAAGTCATTGCAAATTTAGTGTTCATACACAAAAAGGCGCAAAATAATGCCAACTCAAGTTGTATGCTTCTCCCACAGCAAATTCCAAGACACTAACATAAAATGTCTCATTTTAAAATGAAAATGAACATGGACATTTCTCCTCTCCCACCCAAACAGATGAGAGGGAACACAAGAAAAATCTACTGGCTTTGCGTTTTCACTTTTTCTTTTTTTTTTCCTCCACTTGAATGAACTAAAGAAAAAGTACCTTTTCAATTAGAGAGTGATTTTTAAAAGAACTAAGAAAATAGATGTTTTAGTCATTCAAAATTAATCATTAATCTGTATGAAGTCTTACAAGGAAAAAAAAAGTCACCTAAAAGGCAGACAGCTGAATAGCTGGTATCTGGAGGGGGTTCATACCTCCTGCCAAGTTAGCTCTTTAGGAACATC
Source organism: Aramus guarauna (assembly GCA_013400195.1). NCBI lineage: Eukaryota > Metazoa > Chordata > Aves > Gruiformes > Aramidae > Aramus > Aramus guarauna. The sequence goes on along the minus strand of VXBL01004717.1, from coordinate 872,064 downwards.
AACCAGAAGCCATGAAGCACAACAGGCCAGAGGTGAAGATAAAATCTCATAGTTTGAAGATTAAAGGACCTGGGAAACAATTGCTTTTTGCCAGGTAACCCTTGAATTTACAGATGAACTAGAGTCTTGCGAGTCTTGATTACATGGTTGGACAGCTGCTCCACAATCAGGCAGTCACCCAGACTGCCTCATTTTATTCCAAGTTTTGATATAATACACACATTTTCACATCTCTGACTCAGCAAATACAAAGACAATGTTTGCTGGAAGATTTTGGATCAGCTCTACTGCCAAGTACTCCATTTATTTGGCTTTAAAGCTAACATACTACACTCTTAAAGGTTGAGATCTGCAAGACATTACTTAAATGTAAAAAAGTTATTAAACTTTGTTAATGCAAAAAAAGATGCTTACTTCTAACTATTCTTTATAGACTACACTGTCTAGCTTCAAATTTTTCAGTTTCATGACTGCAATCACGGATGACTTTAGCCTTTGGATGCTGCCTCTATCACATGGTAAAGTGTTTGCATTCCAGAAGGTATACTTAGCCCATAAACACTGGAAATACTGAGTATCTTTTCATACCGATATCTAACAAGTTGCACATCAGAAGTACTTTCAGGTGCTCTCCCTTGTGTCTGTTATATTTAGACTTTTGGTCAGCATCTATCATTTGAAGCCTACTGCTGCCTCAGTTGTGGTCTGGTAAGCAACTATAAATAGAAGAAAGCTGCTTAGTACTAGAGCTCGATAAGCATATACTGTTTAAAATGTCCCCCTTTCTTACTCCCAGCTTATGAAGAAAGTATCCTCCTGATAGAAAGCATAATCTAAGAAAACTTACCATTCTCCACATAAGATTCCAGTTGATCTACTGCGGTCATGGAAGCTGACAGCTGTAGCTGGCTGGTTACAATAGTGAGAGGCCATGGAGAGGCACTCAGGATGTCTGTCATCAGTAAAAATGGTATATCTGCAAATACTCTGTCCAAGTGCTCCAACTGTCAAGACAGACACAAACTCTGTTCTAACTAAACAGGGTGCAACTGTTGATACTTTGGAATTGTGCCACTTTCAATAAATTTTCAAACACATACCTTTGTGGAGACAAATTTGACAGCAACATCAAAAGGAAATACTGTTTCTATGGTTACAGTTTCATCCTGTATAGGTAATGAAAGGGGTGGGAAGAAGAAGGGGAGGGGGAAAGAAAAGTTATATCCAGTTTCAGACCTGGCTATTGATGCCAAAGGTTACAAATGTAAAGTTACTTTTAATCATTATTTTAACCAAGTCCTCCCCCAGGGCAGAATGTATCTTTAAGATATTTAAGAATAAATATAGAAAACTTGTCTTCTGATTATACTTATGAAACTGCTCATCCTAAATTGGGCTACCATACTGCTGATTTAGCATTTTCTCTATCTTCTAGAAAGGCTTCTAAGAGACTTGGAATTACAGCTTTTAGATTGAGAATATTCTTGCGTTTCATGAATGTATCTCCAGCGGTTGGCGCATATTTACCCGGTGACACTTGCAAAGGATTTCTTTCCCCTCAACGACAGTGTTGATTAAGTAAGAAACGTAAACGAGGAACATTCTTGCACCAACTGTTCCACAACGAATGTATATTGGTTTTTCCAGCTGCAAAATAAAGGAGACAGGATGAGCCAAGCTATACCTAAGTTATATTAATTAGGCCTAGAGCTGTCCAAAACTTGTTAATCATCTTACTTGGTCCAAGAGGGCAATAGCAGAATAGGTATTATTTTGACCATAAAGAATCTACTATAATGCACGATCTTAATCACACAGTGAATTATTTTAATCAGAGTAGCACAGCTCCAGGTGCTTCACTACTGATTCTTGTACTGTTGAGTAACAGATAAGCAAAGAACCATTACTGTGTAATATATTATTTACCCAACTTCTGATTTACTAGTCCCAATTTCAGTTTGGTGCAACACCTGCATATTTGATCCTCTACTATGTTGATCACAGTTGCTGACTACTGTTATCTACTGTCCATTAGGCAGTGCATTTAATGAACAGTTGAGATTAGCCTCCTCACTTTCTTATCTCTTGGCTGTATCATCGATCCCAGAACATACCTTATTCCCAAATTTAGTCCAAAAGGGGATCTAGCTAAAGCTATACTAAACTACAAGTAAACAACAGGCAAAAATATGCTGTATGTCATTTATCAGTTCATATATCTGAAAAGAAACATAGGTCCTTCTGTGAGAGTCTTTTATTAGTTGATCCCTATTTTCTTAAGTGTGATATTGAAAGGTTTTAAGCCTTACCTTTTCCCCTGGTTGCAAGTCTCCTACAGGGATATCAGGAAGCAGTGCAGGAAAGGTGTCATCACATGTATCTGTTCCATGAAGAGTCACCTGAGTTTTCTGAGTCAGGTTGGCATCTTGCCCTAGGATTAAAAACAGTCTTCCTATCGACACAGGCTAACGTCGCTAAAGCATGAGAGCAATAGCTAAAAATAATAAGATATTCATCTCAAAAAGAAGCACACAAAGAATTAACATTATTCATTCAACCAAATGAGCCTTTCAGAAGTACCACAGAGGGTAGATTTGACAAGACCTTAAGTTTTTTTAAGTTGGAAGGTTCACATCCTGCAAGGTTTCTGTTCCATCTATTTAGGCCAGAAAAAAAAAATTAAATCTCAAAAATCAGAAATCATGTCTAGATGTTCCCTACCATATACAAAACACAACATTATTATGTGATCCAAGTTTTTCTTAGTACTCTATATGAGGTAAAAAGGAAGTTCCACTGTTCTGTGATTCTTGTTTTCAAGAGACACATGATTAATGATTTTGCATCTTTTAAAAATTGTTCTTCCAAATCTGTGTTGGAAATATGTGAAAACAAATACATAGATGTTAAATGACACCATTCTCCAGTCAGAGATTGACTAGAATAATGGCATTACTACAATCACGTTGGATAATTTTCAAAGCAAAACATCTTGCCAAAGAGTTACAACTGTGGAAAATATATCACCTTCCCTGTAAATGAAATGTCAGATTTCAATTGTTCTTTTAACATAGTCAGGAAGCCCACACTGACCTTGCATATCACGTGTCAAGAGTCAAGATCAAGGGGAGGGGAAGGGACATCAAGACTATTAAGCACTGCCTTAGGAGCCAAGCCCAAACCTCCAATCAAGTAAGTTTAAATAACACTCTGCTGACTTTAATGAACCGTACAACTGGGAATATGGTTTTATTTCAGAATACACAGCACATATTGCATCTTATATACTAGTGGCTTAAAAATATTTTTGCCTTCTAGGATAATTGCTACAAATAGGCTTACTGAGTATGACATTTGGACTTCACATGTTGAAAACTGTCAGCAATAACTACATACAGCTAACTAGGACTTAGACATATAATATTTGCATTTTTGCCTTTTCATTTGAAAGAATACCATCTCAGTTCTCCAGCCCTCCAGATTTCAAGTGGTTTAAAAACCAAACCACATTGGGGGGGAGGGGGGGAGCAGGGATGAGCGTGGGAGAAAAGCTGCAAAGACTATACTTAGAAAAAAAATTATCTAGCACTGTCTAATGCTTTCATCTCAGCAAGAAAAAGATCTCTCTCTTAGGAAATTAAAAATTTAGTTATGAGCAAATTAAAAGGTTAGGAAGGAATACGAAAGCCTGCATGTTTTCTTTCAAATTTGTAAAGATTTCTCTTTTGAATATACCCACAAACACCATTGACAAGCAGTGGTTAAGGTAACCATAACTGAATGAGTCTGTTAGCTAAACCAAAGTGAAGGTTGAGAATGATGAGATATAGTGGTAAGAACAAGAGCTCTTAATTACAGCAGGAGAGCCATTTACTGTGTTTCTCTGTATTACATCAAAAAAAAGGGAGTCAATTAGGAGACTGCTGGATTAAAAAACAAAAACAAAAAAAACCCAACAACCCCAAAATACCTGGCTTTAATCCTGCTGTAAGCTTAACATCTTTGGCCACTGTCTCCTCATGTGACTGGACTGTCACAATCAAACAGTACATTTCATTAGTCAGGGCAGGAGGTTCATGACGGAGCTGAACAGAAATGTTTGGCACTCTAGAAATAATCCTTTAAGAGAAAAAAACTCAGTTATTGTACATTTCTTAAATAACAAGTTTTTAAGACTAGCTTAAAGGAGATTAAAACAGCCTAGTCTGACAAGTGGTGACCTATTCAAGTAGGAGATGTGAGACTCTTGAAAAGCAACAGGATGTGAACAATTTTATGAAAACAGTTTGGAACCCCAGTAATAAGCGTTAATGGTTCAGAAGTTCTGCCAGGAAAGAAGAAAGCACCCCCACCAACAGCAATCAGATTTAGTTATTGTGAATACATCTAAATTAGTATTAGCCTATTTATTAATAATTATTTTCCAATGCAGTTTCTTAGGGATTCTTTGTGTGATGGCTTTTGTAAGAGAAAAAAATAACACCTCCTAGTTTGCACAAAATATGGGAAAAGTCTGCCTAGCAAAGTTAGGTGAAGGGGAGAACTAGAGCATAGTTGGTATGCTCAGAGATCAATGCAAGCTTTTTCTGCACTTCTAGCTATCTGGAGCTTCAAAAGTCCTTAAGAATTAAGATAGCACCTATCTTATCTCCAGCTAAGGAAAGACATATTAAAAAGCTCATATTAAAGTCCCAACAAGTCTTTTTTTTTGGCAGAGTGATCAGGTCTTCGCAGGAGACTCACAATGATACATTATATGTATTTTCAAGTTTTTACTCACATAGTGCTTGCCTGAATAGTCAAACTGTCCCAGTGCACTTCATTATCTGGAAGCTTAGGTCTTCGCTTGAAGGAACGTGCTGCCTGCAATGCTTCTTGAGATGAAGCAGCATCTCCACCTCCTCCACGCCAGTTCAGAATCACACATCGGCCAGATTCACTTCCCAGGATCAAATCCACAGAGGTGATCTGACAGACACAAGTTTAAACATGTCCTGATAACTTTGTTCTCAGATCACCTATTGTAAGAATACAGTTTTCCAATATATACAAGCACAATAAAGATGTGTATCACCAAAAAGCTTCCCGCAGCTTTGCGGACTGAAGACATCTCACCACTCCAGGATTTCATTTCACAAAACAGTGGTGGGAAAAGCAGCCATCCTCGTGCGTGACTGGTGGAGTATTTTGTAGTTTCCTACCCTCCCACAGTGCTATACCACCCCCTCCTCTTTTTTTTTTTTAATTTGTATTGGACATATAAAAAAACAAAACCAAACTTGAATCAATACTTAAGTTTCTGTGATTTTTTTTTTTTTTTTTTTTTGCTTTGGCATCGTCAATAAAATTTTACTCTTTCAAACATTTGGAACTGCAGTGACATTACTAACTGGTGCCAGACTAGAGATAGCTTTGTAGTTTTGAGTTCTATGTAAGCATCAGTAAGAAAGGTGTTAAAAAAAAAAAACCAAAACCAAAAACAAAAAAACAATTGACAAACCTCAATCTTCTTTCCTACATCTTCAGTTTTTGCAACAAATTTGAAAGTGAACTTTCTCGTTTTGCCAGGGACTAAGCACATTGTTCCTTGCGATGACTGTTCTAGGATATCACTTTTTTGATAGGCTTCTTCTACCACACAGTATTGGTTGTAATCCTGCAAGGGAGAAGTGGGGGAAAAAAGTTGATAAATCCAGACTTAACACATATTTAAAGATTAACAGTAGCATAGCAAGTGTCAAGGGTCTGTGTTACTGATTCAAACTACAAGGATTCTTGCTACTTTTCACACTATTGAAGTTAGACTTAGCAAGTAATTACAACACAATTCTTTGACACAAGATATCCATTATATTAATGTAACTTCAGGCAAGAACATCAAGAGAAATAAGACATTAAACTGATCCTTCTGAAACTTTAGAGACCTTCACGGAAAGGCAAAGATAATGATAGATGAACTAATCAAGCCACATTTGGGAGTTTTATCACAGCATCAATATATTTGTCAAAAGTGATAGATAATGCAAAAAAGAAAAAAAACACTTTTCCAACTTTAGTATTAACATAAGTTTTGGAAAAGAACTTTTAGATTTTTTATGTTTAAAAACACTAACAGATATTATTCTATTCTTATGATAGGCTTCTATCACTAGGTCAGAGATAGACAGAACATAGTTACCTGATTATTGAAACTGATACAGAGCTTAGAAAACCTGATAGGATGAGGACAATCAGCCCTCAAGTACACATCAAACTGCACAGGAACATCAACGTGAAAACTAGGAGCAAGAAATTTTGCTTTGCACTGCACTGGAATTAAAAGAAAAAGGGAAAAAAAAAAGTAGTAAGTGTTAAACACATCAAAATACATTAAACTCCAGAAGCACACTCTTGAAATAATTGTGATAAGAATTGTTCTGAGTATATTCTTAAAACTTTGGTTTGTATGTAAATGGGACAAATTTGCCTACTAACACTTGTCACAGAAAGCTACTTTTCAGCATTTGGCTGAAACCTTTGCGGAAGAGAAAAGAGGCAGACGTCCAGCAGAAAGAAAATTAATCCTGTACACATAGATGTACTACTTTTGTAGTTAATGCTCACTCATGCTGCCTTTCTATGGGAGGATTACTCTGCCCACATTCTGCCCTCTTTCCTCAGAATCCTACTTCAAAGCACACCAGAGTGGCAGATGCCTTTCAAAAAGCAAGGGATTCTTCTTTAATAATCCATATCAGGGATAGAGATCACTGCCTTTTCTCATGATTTCTTATCTTACTGATTTAGATGAAGAACAGAGCAGTGCTGAAACAAGAGTTTCAGTGTTGCTGGCTTTAATGCACACTTTGTATTTTTTCCCAATTAGTTATTTTCAAGATATAACTACATCAAAATTTATAACAAAGTGTAAATTTGCTTTCTTACTTACCAAATGGTATAAAATCTTGGACTTCTATCGTAAAAATATTACTGCCTGCCAAGGATACACGGTCAGCCCACAATTTTTGTGATGCTTTCACAGCAGCAGCATCGCAATCAGGTTCAGGATCAGGGCTTTCGTTCTGTATCCAGATAGAAGATTACAAATAACAATAAAAGAAGGTTACTAAACACGGACCACTCAAGGTTATTTAAAAGGGTAATAGGAGTTTCACCACTTACCATTAGAACTTTTATCAGATTTTTTTCTATTCGAGATTTCTGATCTTCTTTAAGAGTAGACGCTAGCAAACAGAACAAAAACAAAGATAATAAGACAGAAGCAAGTCCTCTTACTTTTTTTTAACTTAAAAATAAATCTTTCCTTTAGATTGGATCTTAAAAAAAAACAAAACAAAAAAACACAAGCAAAAACCACCAAACAAAAACAACCGCACCACATTCTGAGGAAAAAAAAAAATAATTCTAACATCCATCTACCAGTAATGAAGGATTCATTCAGTTTTCAGAACCTCCCTCATTTCAAGTGTTTCCTCTTACTTCCACTGGAACCAAGTAAAATATTTTTTGGTTAGACAAGCATTTAATAATTTATTGGAGGAAAACTCCAAGAGATTAATGTGTATACCTTCTTGTTATTTATGTTTAAAAAGGGAAGAAACGGTAGAAGAGTCTGGAACATACAGAGAGGGAAGCTCGGGCAATATTAGAAACAACAACTAGAGAAGGTGACAGGAAGAAAAAATGACTAATTAAAATGAGCACTCTTCTCTTAAAGATGAAGGGTTGGTTTGTCTCACTGGCTATTCTTTAATACAATCAGAGAAGTTTGGCCACCTAACAAGATGCAAACCCATTTTTACCACACCTACCCTAATAGTGGCATTCATTAGCCATTTAGGGCACAAAAGGATTATTTCTGCAGCGTCAAGTCATAGACATTACACAAAGCAGAGTGCTTGCATTATTACTGTGCAGCCACCCTATGTCACATTTGTTCCCTAAAACACACCACATGTGGATTTCATCAGCAGAGTTCTAGTAAAAAGTCTGAGAGAAGCACATCTGGGATTTTAAAGTCCAGAAAAATGGTGCTAGCTTTGTTACTTGCCAGGCAAAGTGTTTTTGCCCTCTAACTGTGTTACAGTTGCTCTCCCACACCAAAGCTCAGAAAGTTTCTCTTACATTATTTGAGCAGTCTCAAGTGAAGCTCTGTACCTCAGATATCCTGACAGAGTCTATTTGAATGCAATGAATTTTTTATTATAAAAGAGCAAGAAAATTCAACTACCAGCATATGAGAGAAGGTTGTAAAAATTCAGCACAGGTATACAGTTACTTTGTAGTCAAGTCATTTTAAGTACTGTAAGCACTGTGTCTAGCAATGATTTGTCAGACTTCCAAACACATGTACTTTAATTTTTCTGTAGATGCTGAGTATATTTCTTAAGGGATACCTCTACCCAGTAGCTCTAAAGAGTATGTTATGTAATCTTTTAGCTGGGCCATCAGATATGAACATTTGAGAGCTGTCGTCAATATGGAAGTGAGAAGAGTCCACCATCCTTCACTGCGATATTCACACATGACATAATCCAAGAGCCTGCAACACAGTTAAATTGAGAAAAAAAGTTATACATGCAATATTTTTAGAAGCTCACATTTATTTAGTATCATTAAACAAAATCCATCTTCATTAATACAAATGCTAGGTTAAGGTTAAGTCTACTGTTTACACATTGCAATGATTTACTGAAAACAGCATGATTGTAAAGAAACAATTTATTCCATGAATTTTCTATTTCAGGCTAGAGCAATTTTCACAAGAGAACAATATGAAAATTTACCTGTCTTCACATAAAGAACCAGCAAAAACGCAATTGGACAGAAGAGTCTCAGTCCAGCATCACATTAAAAATATTCTTTGAGTATGCAGTAAGTTTTAAGAAAAAAAAAAACAAAATGCCACAGTAAAGTCCCTTTTTAAACTCAAGAATTTAAATGTTCCTTAAGCTGACCTATTTCTTTTCCCCCCTACCTTCAAGGGTTTCAAAGATCTACAAACAACATATGTATTTGTTAGGCAAAACTACACACCTTAATATGGTTCTAATATTGAGCAATATTTGCTATTGCTAGCAAAGCAGTAGTGATTTTTTTTAAACTCTGTTCAACTGTTCAGGACAAGAGTTTCTGCCTACTATAGAAAAATCTGGCTAAACATAAATAAGAAGTGCTTGTTCATATAAAAATTAGGGTCGATACAAATTGATCTGTTTATCCTAGCCTATCTTCTCCTCCATGTAGCTTCTAGTCAGCTAGTAACAACAGTAAACACATCTCTCCTACCTCATACATACTCCCTTTGCAACATGTGATCTTTGACACCTTATTAGTGAAAACACTGCAGGACTCCTACTTAACATGACCTTGACTGTTTCCCCTTAAATATACAAAGTTAAGAAACTAGGCATAAGATATATCCTTCAGAAAAGATAGTAGCTGTACCTCAGCACTAAGCTTTCCTAGCTCAGTAGTCATTAATAGCAGAAAACTACACCAATAAAATTAATTCCTTATGATAATTCCCTAGTATATAAACCAAAATAAAATTCAGCTACACTTCCATATTTTTTTAATTTTGTAATTAAATGTAACTATATCCTCATTGCAATAGCAAGCAAGTTTCAGAAATCACTTCTGGGAGAGAGACAGACACAGACTGAGATAGAAATAAATAATATTTGCCCAATAAGGCAAATCCCCACAACAGCTTACAGCACAAAGTCTTTCTACTCTAATAACTGACTCAACATTAAAGAAAGTAATACAGATACGATAAGTGGAGTTTGTGGACTCTAAAGCTTGTGCTTCAATCAAATTCAGGTACAAGGAGCATCCTGGAGATAAGCTTCCAAAATTATTCTATAGCAGTAAGACATGGGGGCTTAGTGAAAAGAATAGCATGTGAAAGAAGCAATCATAATGGTACTCACTTCAAAGCTTTGGCATAATCTTTAGCGTAGTAATATTCTTCTCCCATCTGAACCACTGATAAAAAAAGAAAAAAGTGTTCCAGATCAATACTGAAAGTCTTTGCAAAATTAGTTTTAAAAATGCATCTGATTATTTATACTCACTCAAATGACTTTTCATTCTTGGACATTTGTATTTCTTGAACTGCGCGACAGCATTACTCAACAAAGTGATTATTAGCTCCTAGCAGATAAAACCATTACTGATATCATTATAGATGCAAACATTAAGATAATGTTAGAAAAGAGTTGGTGGGGTATTTGGTTTTTGTTTTCATTGGGTTTTTTTGTTTTGTTTTGGGTTTTTTTAGAATACAACTTACCGAGTGAAGGACATTTTTCTCTTTCAGCTGTAGGGATAAGATCCCCATCTTCTCCTTTTCAGGATCAGAAAGATCAAAGCCTGCATAAGACAATGAAAAATCCATGAAATTGGAATTTTGTCCAGACCCAAAGGGAATTACTTACGTGGTGAGCTATATGCAATGCAAGCTCCAACTCAAGCACACTCAAACTCTTAAACATTCTTTTGCCTAGGAGACGGATATATTGCTTTAAGAACTCATCCATCCTCTGTGTTCCAGAAATTCTTGAACAAATGTCCTTCATCTAAAAGAAGTTATCTGAAGCCACCCAAAAATAACAAACTACAGTAGGATGACCTAGTCTTTAGACTGCATCTATTAACATTTAAGCACATATGTTAAGCTTGAATCCTTACTTGAGATCAGATAGGAAAAAGGGCTACAAATTTGTCTTATGTTTCTCTAGCAGTAGAGAACGCCAACATATAAAAAAACTGTATGGTTTAAAAGATTATAAACTCTTGCTGGAACCAAAACCCCTTAATCTATTAACAGGTGAAGGTTCTCTTCATCTTAAACTGTTCAACCTTGACAGTAGATTCTAACTGATTTTAAAACAGTAACACTTGAAGATAAAAAGAGGTTAGACAGTACTGTGTTTACAGTAAATGAAGTAGTCTTTAAAAAGAGGGCAGTGATAGAGTGGCTAAGCCTAAAGGATATGCAGAGAATAAAGATAGGAGACCAAAGGGAAAGGGAGAAAGGGAAGTAAAACCACAGTCAACAATTAAGATCTCAGAACTGCATGTGTATTTACAGATAGCTCAAAGCTGTACATTCAAAGTCCGGATTTCTGAGAAAACATCCTCCTTAAGAAAGGAATTTGTGGTTTTCCTAGATTAAAATTTAGTCATTGCACCCTCTCAATCCATTTTGAAATCCAAAAAGCTTTTTCAGAAAAAAAGTGTCAACTGTAGATGGGAACTCATGACAAGATACAGTATGGATGGCAGGATGAATTCATAACAATCGCATTCAGGGACTTCATTACTTTTGCTGTATCTAGTTTTCCAACCTCTCTTCCTAAGAGTGCATTTCACTGCAGTCAGGCATTTCTGCAGCACACTGATTACAGGTAGCTTCGGCAGCAATAGAAACAAAGCAGCAGCAGAGCTTCAGTATGGCCTACGCATCTTTGCTGAAGACCTGATCCTGCATAAACCTGAGGTTCCTTTTGCTATTTGTTACAGAGATTAAACACACTTCCTGTGCTTCCGACTGACACCTGTTGAAGTCACATCACCAACTAACAAGGGAGAGAGGTCCCAGCCCTGCATTTGCCTCAGTGGAAAAGGGATTACATGCTGATGCCCATTAAGTCAGCTGGTAGCATCGGCAGCTAAAAGAAGTTTGTCCAAACTCCACAGATACAAGACATGGAAACGTACTTAATATTCCCTGCCGCCATGGTCTTTGCCCATAGAAGTCAAGCACTCCGGTTTGAGTTTCCAGGGGATCCGGATTGGGATATATCACAGAGGACTGTAAATTCAGCAAATGTAGTCA